>VZRV01007534.1:1414947-1505070 GCA_013398115.1 Falcunculus frontatus
CTGCTCGGCACCCGGGCTCTCCCCGCCGCCGCCCCCGCCCGCTTCCGCCCCTCGCCGACACCGCCGGGCGCAGGGCTCCGCGCCGGCCCCTCGCACCTCGCCGGCGGAGGTGGGAGGAGGAAGGGGGGCGGCGGCGAGGCAAGGCTTTTCCCGGGGGCGGCGCGGGTGGAGCGGGCAGGATGGAGGCGGCGGGGGCGCCCAGGGATGCGGTCCCCGCCACCCGCGGCCCCACCACGGCGCCCAGGGGTGGCCGGGGGTGGGGGCGAAGTTTGAGGGGAGGAATTGGGCCTTCCCGGGGTAGCGGGGTGGGGGAGAGCCTGAACGTCCTGCCCTCTTCCAGGTAAGAAGATGGCAGGGCGAAGGGAAGAGGGCTGGTCTCCTTAGGGGAGTCGGAGGAAAAGGCTGCATGTCTCTCTCCCTCACCGAGGAGGTGGCAGCGAGAGAAAAGGGTTGGGTGGAGGAAGGTAGGGAGGGCAAGAATGTCCCCGGCCACCTTGTGTCGTTTAGGAAAGGACTGCGAGGCAGACCCTCCCAGGCAGAACAGTGGGCATGGCAGACCTGGCTTCTCATCACACAAGATAATAGAGGTGGGCAGAGGGAAAAATTAAAATAATTTTCCCGGGCAGGCGAAGCAGTAAGGAAAAGAGGAGCTGACTTTGGCAGCCCACTGGCTTGGATCGACCACAGCAGGAAACGTGGGAGCAGGGGAAAGGAGGATGGCAGGGGAGGGTTGACAGGGGATGAGGTGTGTCTGGGAGAGATGGAGGTGGGCATGCAGCCTGCTGTCCTTCTGGGTTGCAAGATTTCTGGGGTGAGGAGAGCTGGTGGTGCATGGCCACAGGTTCCCACTGCATGGGTGGAGGCTTAAAAGGGGATTTGACTGTCAAAGTGCAGGGGTGGAATTTATGGACTGGCGTTTTCCAGATAGGGGCTGCAAGCTAACCTCCTCCGGGGATGACAAGGAGAGAATTCCGAGGCCAGCTCGGTACTGTTGATAGATGGCACTGGACGGATAGGTGGCATGCATCTTTATTCTAGTGAAGTGGAGAAATTATCACATTTCCCAATGAGGCTTAACACAGTGAAAGGGTAAAACCTCTTCATTCCTTCTTTACACACAAATTTTTGTGAACAGGAGTGAAAACCAGGTGGAAAGGATTCTGAATTCTCTCATTTTGGCTGGATAGCTGTGGCAACAAGGTTGATGCATACACTTTCAGTTTGCTGAAGACATGGTTTGCTCTCCTCGCTGTTGTATCATAAGTGCCTTGAATCTTTAGAACATCTTTCAGTTCATGAAAGCCGTTTAACTTCATCAGTGTGAGAAAATACAGCTTGGTCTCCCTCCATTATGTAGAAGATAGCTGAACCCTTCCGTGTTACAATTCCTGCTCATGGGAGACAAAGTAACAATTTGTGTGACAGGGATAGGGTTTCTAGTTCTCTTGTGTATTTTTTGAGACTTCAAGAAGTAGCCTTAAAAAGTAACCCTCCTCTCTCAGGAGAACTAGGCCTGTCAGTCCTAAGAGCTCACTGCAACTGTTTTTAAACCTGGATCATTCGACACCAAGTTCCCAGTTGGCAGGTGTGAGGTAAAAATAATTATTTCACCTTGTTTTACATGTAATCATTTGTATGCAGTTATAAATATGTTTATAATTCAAGGCAGAATATTAATATTCCATCATTTTTGAGCAAAATCTGGATTTTTATCCTGTCTCTGAATTTTAACTTCTTGTTGCACAGATCAACTTTTTGTTAGTTTCACAAGGTAAATATTTTAAAATCAATAATTATTCCTATCTTTGACTTTGTGAACTGTTAAAGAAAGACTAGCAATTAGTAGCTTTTGGGTTTACTAGTTTCTACATACCCTCAACACCTTATACCTGTAACTAATAATGAGTTTTTCATCCTGCATCTGTCAGATGAGGCTTCCAGAGTGCCATGGATTTCAATGCCCAGATTGTGTAAACCAAAAAGCAAAAATTAATAGACATGTTCTTGAATGTTAACCTATTCAGGGATCAGTGTGCCAGGCCCTTGGCACATGGAGAAGTTAGTGGGAAGTAAGGTAGGATGTCAGCTTAGATATCAACAGCTCTGTGGTTAATGACCATTGTGAACTCTCTAACCTTAAAATAAATATGAAGGAGGTTTTTTTCCTTTCCCTGTTAGTGAGTAAGCTGCATCAATTTACTTTGCATTTAGAAGATGGCAAGGGCAGGCACCTAAGCAGTTACAGTGCATCCGTGCTGGTTTACTTTGTGCTAACTTGCTTGTTTGTATTTAACCAAATAGTTCTATTTATACAACTTTATGCTGCTTTTCATGATGATGCTATACTAATTCATGCCACTCAGAGTAAGGCTATCATTTTTACTGTAAAAAGAAGTGGAACTTGAAGTCTTGCAGTTCCTCAAGAATTTTGAAGAATCTCAGCACCTTCTCATTTCACATGAGCTGCTTGTGCTGAATGCTCCTGAAGATTAGTCCAAGAATTCAGCAATGGAAAAATGTTGATGAAAGCAGAGTGTGGTTTTTAAAGAAGTATTCTTAGTGGTGTTATCTAAAAGGTGTATGACATGAACCAATAATGAGAGACTATAGAGACCCTAAACCAGGCAATTTTCATTTGTTTCCTTTTATGAGTGAGATAAGTTAATGATGCAAGTAGATTAAACCCAAAAGATTGACATGCTGCTTTAAAATTGCCTTTTTTGTGGAACCCATGAAGTAGATACATATTTGTTATCACTTGGTTTATAGGGTTAGTTTTAAGTTTTTTTTTTTTTTAATGTACCTTACAATAAAAGTATTCCCTATATTTATGGTATGTGTATCCTTCAGACACTTCAAAAGTACAGGTAAGCTGAACAATTATATATTTTAAGAGTTCAGATTCTTTACAGTGGTGGTTTTTTTTCTTCTATATCAGTCTTGTAGAAAGAAGTGCCCAAATACCTGCATCCTCATGTTTCTTTGATACTTTTCATGCAATTTAGGATGGAGTCAAATGGCATATCCTATTCATCACTGGATTGCAGTATTCGCCTTCTTTCCACCATTATAAATGAACTGAATTCTCAGTAATGTACTTGGTACTTGTGTTTAGAAATCATCCAGTTGAAATATTTCTGTGTTTAACTGAAGTCTGGTAACCCTTCACACCCAGCTTCTTTCCTAACCCATATAATTTTGTCAATACTTTATATTCTTCCACCAGCCTATCCAGAGTTGTCCTTTTAATGGTCTTGGCTCTATCAAGCCATGGAGCTGTGAGCTTAGTGAAGACTTTGAAATCTCACACTTACTTGGGCTCCCATGGTGTCCTCATTCTATTTCCCAGTGCTCTTCCTGTAGTCAGAAGTGGTGCCTCAGGAATGTGGGGTATCCGTGAACACAGGAATGGGTGATGGAGAAACCAGCTTTTTATTTAGTCAAACCTTCAAAGATTGATAGTTAACGTTATTATATTGTTGAAGTGTTCTCTTTCCCTTTTAGCAAAAGAAAAAAGAAAAATCCTAAGAAGTGATTATTTTGCTGATAAAACAGCAACTAAAAAGCATTTTCAGCTTTTGCTTTGGCTGAAGGAATAGCAAGATTCTCATGTTTAATCTGTCTGACCAGTTCATAAATGTGAGAGTGAGCTGGACAAAAGTCAAACAGGCCGAACACACGACTTTCTTATTTACAGTAGTGCAGGGAGAAGAGATTGTTTTTTAAGCAGTATTTTTTTCTAGAAGTGTTACAAGAAAAAAGTATAATGTAGTTTACAATGACTATGTTTTTGAGTAATTGCAGTGTTGAAAACTTGCAGAAGACCAATTCTAAATAATTTTTAACAGTGTGCTTAATGAAGATCTGACTTTAGAAACACTAGAACCTTAGGAGTACTTTCAAAATGTGTATGTAATAGAATTCAGATGTATATTCTGCTACCTCTTAGAGTGAGCTTTAGTGATCAAGTAAAAGGCTACTTTTGGAAGCACCTTGGATCCAAGTTCCGCTTTCAGTGCTGACTTTACATTACATTCACTTTCTAAGTTGCAAGAAAAATGTTACAAAGTAGGAAGCTTTTTTTTTTAAAGTCAGAATTCAGCAGAAATACATTGGTAAGATAGGCATCTGTCAGTAAGCAGATGTGTTGAAATCTTCATTCATACAGATTACCCAGGAGCTGCCAAGTATTAATGTCTTTAGGCTGGCAGTGTACACACGTCTTTCTCTTTGTAAGCGATATATTTTTGTTTTAATCTTAAATCAACAGTTAGAATTTGCAGGAAGATGGAAAAATGTTCCCATCCTTTTTCTGGAGACAAATAGCAATTTTGACTTTGTTCGTTATCTGAGTCATATTAGAAAATGTAACTCTGGTTACCAAATTGTTTCCGTCTGCAGTGTTTTCTTGGGCGCTTTTTCTTGTGCCGCATGAGCAGAATTAAAAGGTTTGTTCACTCTTTTATGCTGGTCACTAAAATTCAGGAATTCCTCCAAAATTTGTTCTGTAAATGGCTTTTGAAAAGAAATGGTTTTATTACATTTGATACTGAACACCCTAATGAAGAAACTTCTAAGCTTCAGAAAGACTTCATTTACGTAATACCATGAAAGTCTGCCCATCTGATATTCCATATGTTATCAGAAATCCGAGAATTCAATGCAATACAATATTTTTGCTTTCAACTACCCTGTGGTAAAGCTACTGTAGTTATGGCTTCCACCTGCATTAAAAACAGTGTTAGGTAAGACAATGGGCTTGAGTCCATGTAATATGGTGTTGCTGGTTTCAGCATGTAGTTCTTCAAAGTATTTTTTTGCTTTTTTTCAGAAACTAATCTTAAATTTAGCTTCAGAGACAGGTTTTTAGATAAGTTCGTAAGAATTAATTCATAAATACTCTTCACAAACAGATGAGTATCGTCCCATTTAACTGGGGAAGTTTTTTTAAAGTCCTTTTTGACTGTCAGACTCTTGTGCCAGAGCATTGATGTCACAGTAAAAGTTGTCTGGAGTCTCTGTCTGCTGCAGGTAGATTCAGGAATATGTCCTGACTGTGCTGGAAACACATGAGACGATGAAAAATGATGTTTTTCTTGAGTTACTAGTTTTAATTGATTTCCTAATTTAGGAAGAATATACTGAACAAATTGTGAACTCGGAGTGTCTTGCTTAACATGTGCCTCGGAGGAACTCTTTAGGAAACTTTCATATCAAATCTCCTTATACAGAGTTAAAAAAACCCTCAAAAAACAAAACAACAGAAAACTTGTACACAGCCTTCTTCTGAATGGGGCAGACCTGTGATACAGATGAAACTCCTTATGCCAGTAAATGTGGTGTGGAGTGGGATGTCTGAACCTGTTTTGTTCAGTAAAGTACTGGCATATCCTAATCTGGCAGTGTCAAGACTTGAAATTGTGCTCGTTTTTTTTTCCCAGTGCCGATTTCTGTCAATGTCAAGTCTTCACAGCTGCTGTCTGTACTCATCAATCAGGATCCATAGGAATCTGTAAAACAAGGACAATCCTTTGCATTGTTCTAGTTGGTACATCCAGGTTATAAACTTGCAGTAGTTCACAAAGATGCTTATCAGGCTAGAACATGAGAATTATTGGAAGATAGTGTATTATCAGATTGTGAATTGAAAGAGGGCTGTACTCTGAAGTCTTCTGTCTCTGGTGTTTTGTAATGAAATCTTGGTTTAGGCCACATGTGAAAATGAAAAGGTTTTTTTTCTGATTTTTGATGCAAATGATTTTCTAAATCTTAAAATGGCCTAAATGTTCCTGAGGAAAGATACCAGAATTCAGAAGCATATTTTGTAGGTCTAATTTAAGGTGTAACACTGAAATTGATGGCAAAACTATGGAAAGCCTGTGATGCTTACATCTGAAATCTCAGCAGCACCAGAGGATTTTCTTTTTAAATTTACAAGGAAGTTTGTGTAACTCTTTGTAGTGATCAGACATAAACTGCAAACTATAAATACATTACACTGAATATGTTACTCTCTTTTGACAACTAAAGTTCTAAAAGAGACATTTGTATTTTGTGCAGATACATTAAAAAAAAAAAAAAGTTGGGTGTGGTGGTATTAAAACCTGAAGAACAAAACATGGGAAGGTTTTGTTTTCTGTATTAGAAATACAAGAAGGAAATCACTGAAGTTCTGAAATTTATGAAAATCTCCACAGGTACACTTTAGAGAAACAAAATTTCAATATTTTAAGAGCAGTACTCTTTACTAATATGGATTCTTTCAGTAGTCTGGTGGCCAAACGCCTGAACTTCTTAACAGCTGTTTTCACTAAAATAAACTGACTTGGGGATAAACTTTGTTCTTTGCAATAAGATATTCCAACCTCTTGGTATCTTTCTAGATCCCTATCAACAGTAGCAGATTAAGGTATTGTCATTTTCTGTATTATCATTGTCCCTTTATTGCAGTTAACGTCCACAAAATATAAATGACAAAATAGAAGGTATATATACACTTCTGCCATTTTAATGCAAAGTCTAATGGGTTGTTAAACAAACAAGAGGAAGGGTTAAAACTTAATTGGGAGACTATATGCTGAAGCAGCAGATGCACACCTACATGTTTTGTTCTGCAGGTGTGCTTTAAGGGCAGTACCCTTTGGCAGAAAGGTAAAGAAAAAGGTGAAGAAGGTAGTTGAAAATAATGTCTTCAACTGGCTGTTAAATTTTCTAAAGGTATTTGCCAAAACGGAAGACGTAAAAGCACACAAGGATGTTGTGTAAAACTAAACTGATTTATTAAAATTTACATGATGTTTTAAAATACAGAAATTTGGGGTGCTATTCTCAACTAATTGGACTGTTTCTTTCCTGTTACACTATTGTGTATAAAAATCTGTGTTTTAATGTCCAAAATAAGAATTACAGATTCACAGAATGGGTCAGGCTGGAAGGGACCACAGTGGCTCATCTCATCCAACCTCCTTGCTCAGGCAGGGCCATCCCAGAGCACTCAGCACAGGATTGTGTCCAGAAAGTTCTGGAATATCCCCAGTGAGGGAGACTCCATACCTGCTGGCCAATCTGTTCAGTGCTTGGGCACTGCACAGCAATGAAGTTCTTGCTCATGTCCAGGTGGAACTTCCTGGCCATCAGTTTGTGCCTGTTCCCCTTGTCCGGTTGCTGGGCACCACTGAGCAGAGCCTGCTCCCTGCTCTGAGCCCTCCCTGCAGATAGTTAGAGAAATAGGCAAAATACTGTTGTTCAGATTTTTTTATTAGTGATATTAACGCTTTAGAAATTCATCAAGAAACATAAGGAAACCATGGGTACTTAGGGAAATGTATATTTTTCTTTCAGTATTTTATGAAGATACTATATTAGTTGGACTGTGAAAGATAATTCTTTTAAAACTTTCTAAGATAGTTCAATATAGATCTGGGCATGCTTTTAACAAACATAGTTCTAGTTCTGTTTTATAAAGTGTAACTTTTATTGTATATCAGTTCATTTTACCAGTTCAAGATGCAAAAGCAAGCATTAAGACCTTCTCCCAAAGAAGGCACCTTTACAGAATTATCTTTTTAACACATCACACTTAACAGATAACATATGTATAGATATATAAGTATTTAAGAGTTCACATGCCATATAGCTTATGTGAGAATCTGTGGAGATAGAGCTTTCATAAGCTCCAAAATGGGATCTAAGTTCCTTTTGTGTGGATTTCTCTTTGGCACTTTGTATAATGATTAGTGAATCTTCTGCTGTCCTAAGTATTTGTTGTATTTCACATTTAGAAAATGTATTGCAGACCTGGTGAATGTATATCTAGTTACATTTTTTTTTTCTTCTTTTCAATGTAGGATTTTTCAGACTTTTAAGTATTACACAATTGTCTCCATATTGGAAGCTGTTCAAGCAAGTGGATACTGTCCTGAAGAGTAAGAAACATCTTTTTTTCTCATTGAGAATTCAAGAACAATCCAGTTGAGGAAGGATACACAGCTGTTTTGAATAGCCAAAACAGAACTTTAAATAGCATTTGTCTTATATGGTAGTTATAGGTGAATTAGGTTTCTTTTTTTTACTGTTGAACTCTTACAGGTAGGATAAATTACTTGATAGCAAGTTTTCAATTTTTCTTTTTTCAAATGATTTTTGAATGCCTCCATTCAGTTAGTGTATATATTGTAAAACCTTTATGCTTTAACTTTATTTAGCCAACAAAGAGCTTTTAAATAAGCAGAGATTTAGGAACAAAAAAAAAGATTAAAATGTTGCATAGAACCAGGCAGTTTCAAACTCCATTCTAATTTCTGGATGTGAAGAGGACTTGTGCATGACAGGAGCTCTATTTGTATGATGGGATTTCCAGTACAGAAAAACAGCATCTAGAGCAAGTTTTCTGGCTGTTTTGATACAAAATTTGTATCACTTCACATAGATGATAAACAAAGATGGATGTATTTTAGCAACTTTCCCCTAGGTATGTCTTTGGGTACATGCTTATCTCACATGAATTTTAGAAAAATACTGTGTTAAGTGTCCCTATTATTGCAGAGCAGAGACATTTTAGTTTAGCAACCTTGGAATAAGTCTTGGAAAGTTACTGAATAATAAAAGGAGGATAAACGTAGTAATTTATGTACCAAATTAGTACCAGATTTTTTTTTTTTTTACTGGAACATTGCAGGATTTGGTAGCTGCTATAACCAATTTATATCTTCCACATATGTTACAGCATTGTTTCAAAGATGTAGGGAGAAGAAATAATTGTGTTAAAATCTGCTTCTCAATGCAGTAATAGATACTATGTTATCTTCTAACAAAGTTTAAAGTTTGAACTGCAATAATAGTTCTGCAAAGGTGTTTGGCATCACAAAACTATATTTAAGGAAAGAGGAATCTTTGTATTGGAACTGAAGGATATTTGGTGTCTTGGACACAATAATCATATTTTTGAAATGGAAAAACACACTGGTGTAGAATATCAGTTCAAAAAACAAACTTTTTGTCTGTATTTTAATGTTAGAGGGTAGATTTGTGTGCTTTGAGGCTTTTACACAGAGGCCCTAGAACCACCCCACCCCCCATGCACGTTTTCCCTTAAACTTTGTAATGTTTTGAAGCCTCTTTCAGATTAAAAGAGAACCTCTTGAAATTGAGCTCCTCTACCTACTGTCAAGGCAAGGAATAGGAAAAAGCTGTCATGCAGACATTCTCTCCCCGAAAGGCAGTGTCAGTTCCCATTGAAGTCCATCTGTCAGTGTGGAACAGCACACTGCTGTTAAAAGACATGTACAGGGATTCTCAGACTGACAGGTTTAAAAACTAACCTCAAAACTTTTTTGTTGTTGTTGGTTTTGAGTACTCATATTGTGTCTTAAAGTTACCGTAAACCTTTTAGTATGGTGGCACAAACTACCCTTCATCCTTAGTGGTTTGTAGACTGGGGTTATTTTTAGTGGTCCTACAAAATGAATGTGTACCTATTTACCAGACACTTACAAAAGCATGGCTACAAGTGATTGTGTATTAATTCTGGTGTTCTTGGGTTTATGATATCTAGTGAATTTTTGAGTTTCAGGTATTGCATTTGAGTGTACACTCCTGAAGTTAGTTATTGTGTGACTTGTTTAACATGCTTCATTTTCAGGTCTCTGATGATGAGGCATCCATCTGGATTTAAAACACGTCTCTGAGCTTCTTAATTCTTCATTAAAGAGATGTGTTCTATATTCATGGGTAAGAATATTTTTTATTTTGACTTGGGCCATTTTGTTGAAGTATCTTGTGATATATTTTTAATTTAGAGGATTTCAGCAACTTATTTTTGTCTTAAAGGTTTATCAGGAACTTTTACAGTATAGGGTTCATTAGGTGCCCGTGCTAGCTCTTAATTTTGACCCAAGCTAATAACGAAACTTTGGAATTCATATATCTAAGTATTAATGCTCTAATTAAATCACTAACTCTTAGTATTACAGATAAAGAAACAGTGGTATACAGGTAAAGAATTTATAAATTGACCTGTAATTTGAGAGCAATTTTCTGATATATACAGTTCTATAGGCTTTAATTGTGCATCTTGCCATGCATCTTTTGAATCTGGGGTTTTGGGAAGTGATTCTAACTTGGAATGCAACCAAAGCAAAGGGTCTGTTTTGTGCAGTCATAACAAACACCACCACCTTTTCTCAATAACATAAACCTTATTTGGTCTGAAGAAACTTTGTGGTATTACACACACCTGCACTTCAAAACAGTAGAAAAAAAGAACAATCACAAAAGACTCTCTAGAAAATAGGATTTTTTTCAGAAAGCTGCTGGTATTTTTAGTTTTTGTAGGTGTCTAAAGAAAACAGCTAAGTTTACTTCTTATATTACAGAATTTGTTATTATGTCTTCTCTCCATATTAAGTACAGTTTGCTGAAATACCATTTTGAGGCTTCATATATTTACCTTGAGTTAAAAACTAATGTTAGCATGGATATCTTAAAGAATTATAGTAAGTAGCCTAAGCATATGCTGTGGGGCTCTTTGATACCATGTTTTTTTATACAGAGAGTTCTATGATATACTTTGCCTTTGGAGTGGTTTTGCCCTATTCAGCTTAAGCAAAGCTGTTCTCATTAAAGAAGTGTTCCCATTCGCAGTGAAGGCAGACATGGCTGAGAATGGTAGAAATTTGTTTTCAGTTAGGGAATAAAAGAGTTTATATCTACTAAATGTTCTTTTTTAGTCTTCTGTATTATTGGGATTTTGAGGAAATGATGTGCCTCTGTGCCTTTTAAATTTAACACATGTATTGATCTTTAAATCTATGGTAGAACATCATTTATATTGGCACATCAGCGGGAAGTAACTTCTGTATTATTTAATTAACTCAGCTTTTTGAACTTGGCCAAAGCTTTAGTTAAAATCTCACAAGTAATGATAGTGTAATTGTCTTTTAATATTGGAAAGGGAATGTCTCATTTCTAAATACTGCGCAGAAGTGATCAGTTTTTTGAGTATCTGGGTTTTACCATGCTGTATTGCACCTCTTTTGACACAGTATTCCATCTGCTAATAGATGGGCAAATCATAGCAAGTCACAAAGCTGTCATGCTGTTGCAAGTTACGTAGAATTTAGCAAATACAGTGATTTTTTTCAGTCTCTTTGGCAGATTTCTTGTTTGTTATGCCTGGTTGTGTTGCTTCCCTAAAAAGTCCCTAAAACTAAACCCTTTGCATGCATATAATGTAAAACTCTTCCCTAGTTATGACTCTGTGTTTACCCCTTCTGTGTTCTTTTCCTGTAGGCTGGATTTCTGTTATGTCATGCTTTTATGACTTGTTTTAATTCCTTGTGGTTGCTAATTTGTCCCTAGCTTCTCTCTGAGATGGCTTCTCTTATTTGTGTGGATAGCCATTATTCCAACTTCTTTTGAGAAAAATGGCCACCAAAGTCACTGATTTCTCTTATCTTTGGTAGTGTCACACGTCAGTCATGTGAAGCAGTGCTACCTTGTGTGTCAAAGTGTGAAATTGTGGATATCATGGTAATGTGCTTAAGCTCCAGCTGATTTACTTGCCTATAACTAGAGTAGCTTGTTTTCTGTTGACACTTCAGCAAAAATAGCCAAAAAGGCAATGAAATAAATATATAATGAAATAAAACACATCCAAATTTTTTATTATATTCCTTTTACTGCTACCCCCACTTTGTGTTTTGAGAGTGAAATTTGATATCCGTTCCCTTATGTTTTTGTATGAGTTCAGTCTTTTTTCGATGTATTCTGTAAAATAAATCTTGTTTTCTTTTTCTTCTGGTATAAGACAGACATGAAGTTTCCTTGAAGACAATGGGCAAAAGTACTTCCCTGGTCAAAACCCAAGTTCTCTTTGCAACAGAGTTGTGTTTAGTGTACCTATAGTGGTATTCTTTACAAAAGAGGTTTGGGTTGTTGGTTGTTGGGGTTTTTTTGTTTAGTTGGGGTTTTTTTGTCACTTCCCAATCTCCTCTTTACATAGAAGCTTTCTTCATAATAAGTTTACTTTGGTCTAAATAGCTGGGAGAGGTTTCTCGTGTACCTAGCCTTCACATTTCTCAGTTTGGAAGTTCATCTGTGCTTATCCAACTTGCTTGGATCCTTGAAGTGAAGCTTACATCTTCAGGTTATAGTTCCTATTTATACCTGCTAACATTTGTTTGTTCTATAAAACCTTTGCATTTTAAAAGGAGAGTTCATTTTATTTGTTCATTATTTCCTCTTTTGTTTTCCTTATGCTGAAAGGAAGTAGGAAGAACTACGATGGAAAGTGTTTCTTGGGTTTTGAGTCAAGAAGTACATTTCTGTGAGGCCAGCTCTGACTTGTGCTGCAGGGATTCCAGCTGTTCTGCAGGCTTTTCTCCCTTTCCTTACTGTAAAGGGACACAGTCAGTAAAACATGAAGAGATTGTCTGGTGTGTTTGTTTAATATGGGATTGTTTTAGTCCTGTTGAGTAGTTCTAGGCTTCTATAATTAATAGCATGTATACTAGGTAATAATTGTACATCCTTTGTATCTATATTGCTAAACATGGAAGAAATATCTCTTTTTTTCCCTCTGTTTTTTCCAGTTAGCAAAAATTGATCAGACTCAGTATGTAAACTTACTGATATAGGCTTCAAATTTGAGATTTTTATCAATAGTCCCTGATAGCCTGGAACATGACATTTTACCCATGGCTACCATAATTTCCTTCTTATCTTTCCTCAGGTGGGGTTTCTTGAATTGCATTTGTTCTGTGTCTATGATATTTTTTCCTCGTACTTAATCTGAATTGGTTTTCTTCTGAGCTAAGATAGTTCACTCCTGACTTATCTTTTGAGTTGAGATAAACTATGATGAGATATCATTATATTAGCAATGTTATAACCCATGCCAGACCTTCTACCTGGATCCTGCTGTTTGTTTGGAAGGTGTTCCATACTGGGAAAGTCATCATTATGTTGCTTTTAATCATAAGTAGACAAGTTAATCAGTGTTAGAAGATAATGAGGTCTAATTTATATTAATGCTTTCTATATCTTGGGACTTTAGGAGATCCCAACTTCAAGCAATAATTTGCACATGTATTATCTCAGATCCATGGCTGCTTTGCTGTGCTAAATTGTCATCTGCCTAAGCTTCTGTTGCTTCTTTTTTAACATGCTTGTTTTCTTGCTCACTGACACTAATCCATACTTGATCAGTGTCTCAGGATGATACAGGATCCATCTGTCCTTTCTCTATACAGACCAGAAGTTTCATATACTCAAACCCTAAAGGTGGTTTGTGAATTTAAGTTTGGTTTATATTCTGACTATGGTCACACCACTTTCAGTGGCCTAGGAGTATATGCAGCATGGGTTTTCATCAGCTTGCCGAAAAGTACTTTGGGCTTAGTAGGTTCAGCATGAACCTTTTCCATCACAGAATATTTCAGATTTACAGGGTGTTCATTTCTGGATGGATCCTATACTCATTTTATTCTTAGGAGAATTCATTAATGAGGAATTGTAGTTGAAGGTGAGCTGCAGTAGAAGGGTCAGGAATTAAAAGTTGTGGCTGGTTTTTTTTCCCCCTTTTTTTTTCTTTAATTAGACATATGTACTGACAGGATAAAGGAATGATTATTCCATGAAGGTGCTCATTTAAAGTGATTGCTCCCCTATTCTACGTGGTTACCAGTTATCTGGGGAGTTAAATTATCAGACACACATTTTCATTCCTTTCCCATTCTGTTTGATTAGACTATAAATGGGGGAGTTTTTAGGCTAAAGTTAAATTAACCATGCTTTTCGACTCTCCTTAAATCCCTCACTGCCAGTCAATTAATTGGTGATCACTCAGTGATACTATGAATAAATAGTTTCAAATGTTTCAAAACTAGCTGTGCAAACTCCCTTGAATGAAAGCTGCTTCTTTTCGGGTTTTCTTTGTATCATTGTATTCATTCTCGTCTTTCCTTTTAAGAAGAGTCTATTATGGCTTAAGTGTGATAAAATACAGTTTCTCGGAAACTTGCATAATGCACCTTAAATAGAAGAAACAAAGTATCCCAGTTTTTCCTAATGCAATTAAGCTTTGAATTAAATGTAGTTTATAACCTTTCTTTTTTTTTTTTGTTCAAACATACAGAATTATTATATACATCTTATGTAGTATATGATTTCTTTGCTATAAACAAATTCTAATCCTGGAGTACTAAAACCCAGTTCTGGTGCAATTTGGTAGTTTTAATGAATATGACCAAGGAGAACATAATTTATATTACATTGTCATTTAATAATTTATATTAAATTTATTAAATATATAAAATTGTGCTTTGAGTGGATAAAACAAATGAAACTATTACATTTAAAACATATTTATATAAGGGACAAAAATTATAAACCATGCACAGGGCATCAAGTATAAGCAAAAATAACTTATTGGATTTGTGGTTTAGCCGAAGTTTATATTATGAACAAAGTATCAAAAATCCTTAAAAGTGTTGGGAAGGGGAAGGAAGGCTGAGGAGAGTCATTAAAGTAAATTTTTCCTTTCTTTTTTCCCCCCCACTCCTCTCCCTCAGGATGCTTTAACACTTGAAGACAAATGTTTCATCAGAAGCACTAATGGCTGTTGGCATGCCTTGGATAAGGTGGTGACCGCTGGATGTCATTTGTTTCTGTTCACTGCAGAGAGACAAAATTGACTCCATTTGGAGTTGAGAGCTAAAGCAGAACAGACCTCTCAAGATGACTGATCCTATGATGGATTTTTTTGATGATGCCAATCTTTTTAGTGAGACCTTAGAAGGTTTGTCAGATGATGCCTTTGTTCAACCTGGACCTGTTTCACTTGTTGATGAATTGAATTTGGGTGCAGAATTTGAACCTTTGCACATAGACTCACTGAACCATGTGCAAGATGCTCAAAATCAACAAAAGATGAGTGAGTTTGATCAGCTGAATCAGTATGATTCACTGAAGCTTCACTCAGTAAATCAGTCTTTTAATAGCTCAGCTGACAATGTCTTATCACCACACTCTCAATTCAATTGTTCACCAGTTCATCCGCAAAACCAGTCCAATGGGATGTTTCCAGATGTGGCTGATGGTAGTCCTATGTGGGGTCATCAAACTGCCACAACTGTTTCGAATCAAAATGGGTCCCCTTTTCACCAAGGACATTCTCAGTCTATGCAGCAAAACAAAAGCTTTGTAGCACACCATGACTTTGCCTTATTCCAGGCTAATGAACCACAGCATCAGTGTGCCTCGCTACGGCCGCAGCAAAGCAGGAACAACACGGGGCAGGATGCTCTGAGTCAGCCAAAAGACTTCATGGAAGTTAATGTGTCTACTTCCCTCAGAGTCAGTGTTAACCACCCCCCTTCAGTTTCTAATCCATCGACTTCACAGCAGCCTCTGTCCGTTCAACAGTTTTCTCAAACTGCAAGTGCTTCAATACATTTTTGTGGGAATCAAGAAGGAAATTTTGATGGACAGTCCCCACCTATTACTCCATGTTCTGTCAGTAATAGTCAACAGTTTTCATCTCCGTATTCTTACTCCAATAATCACATTTCTCCTACCAGCCTTCTTCAGCCTACAACAGCTCTTTCTACTAGCCAGCAGGCACACTCTATCTCTGACTTCACTGGAAGCGATGCCTTTACATCTCAAACAGGGACCAAGCAAGAAACAACCGAGCACATGTTGAATCCTAGTACACCTTTGAATTCAAGTACTTTTCAAATGTTGCATTCTGCGCATCCTCAGGGCAACTTCAGTAGTTCGAAACTCTCTCCTGTGAATATTAATTTTCCAGCTTCCACTGGTTCTGCTTCTCAGATAAGCCATTTCACTGACCCTATTGAAAGCAATGGTTTTACATCTTTAGATGACAACTTACTTCATCAAGTGGAGACCCATAGTGAACCATTCACAGGACTTGACCCGGATGACCTCCTGCAGGAAGACCTTCTGCCACAGTTCGATGACTCTGCATTTGTTCAGGATAGCACAAGCCATGTTTTAGAGCATGACCTAGAACACCACATAACCCCACAGCAAGTGACATCGTCATCCGAACTCATTCGGACACAGTCTCAAACTCAGATCCATCCCTGGCATTCTTCAGTTTCTAATCAGCACCTGCAAGGCAGAAGTCGTGCAACCTTACAAGGACAGGTATGTAGGGATTTCGGGAGTGGGGGTTTGAACTATTTGATTTGGTTGATTGGGTGAAACGAATAATAGTGACTGGTGCTTGAGTCAAAGCATGATAGCTGCAATCTCTGAGCTGTTATTTGACCCTGAAGAAGTCTAGGTAACAGCTAGTTTAGGAGAAAAAAAAAACCAGTTGATGAAAACCTTGCTTTCTCTTGTTGTTTTCTTATCACTGCAGAAAGCAAGACTTACATGATTTTATTCAGATAAAATGGTGTTGCTCCTTCTGCTGCTTGTAATTCTGAAGTAGAGCTGAGAAAATTTACTGGTTTATGATTTTGGTGCGAATATAATGGCTTATTTTCTTGAAAAGTACTTAGAGAAACATGTTTTTAAGAGCTTTGTTAAGGTTTATGTGGCTGATTTCCTGCAAGAATTGCAGTGGTTATGTTGTTGCTCTGTCCTTTGCTTTGTGTCTTTGTTCTCATGCTCATTGCCTAAAAATACACATTTATTATTCTTGGTTTTGATGTGATCAATAATAATAGAAAACATATAAAAAGCTCTGTGTATGTTGGATTTTGTTACTTTTGGCTAAACCAAAAAACTCAGCAGTTGTTTTAGTATAATATGCAGGTCTACTGCGAGTATTCGAGTCCTCCAGATGGAGGACAAGATGACGTAAAAATTGTTTTCTAATTTTCAATCTGTGCATTTCAAAACAGAAGCAACTCTGACATCAAACATACACATTTAAAACAAACGGCTTTAGAAAGG
Source organism: Falcunculus frontatus (assembly GCA_013398115.1). Taxonomy (NCBI): domain Eukaryota; kingdom Metazoa; phylum Chordata; class Aves; order Passeriformes; genus Falcunculus; species Falcunculus frontatus. Next base: position 1,431,877 of record VZRV01007534.1, read on the forward strand.
TTTTAGTAACTGTTTTACTTCTGTATTCTTGCTACCAATATTCTCTCTACCTGAGAATATAGAATGCTGTCTCTCTAGGAAAAAAAAATGGGGAAGGCAAGGACCTTAACTACTGACTTTTGCTTCTACTCAGTTTGTAGGATACAGGCCTGTGAAGGAGACAATATAGCATTTTTCTTTCCCTCCCTGTTAATTTTATATCATTAGTGTAGAGATAGGGGCTTAACATGCTTAATCTTTGGTCTTGATTCAGTAGATTGCTTCTCCATTACAACTTCTGCTTATGTTTATGGACCATGTAATTGTCAGTTCCTACCAGTGAAACTTTTTCTGTAAATTGTGGTGGGATGTTAATGGAACATGGATACCCAGCAGTGCAGTTGAGATGAGCTTGATTAACTGAATGATGCAGTAGATGCAATCTGTTGGTTTTGATAAACATTTCCTTTCTTTCCCCTTCCTCACCTAAAAAACAAAAGAGGGCACCCAAGTAGCTGTAACCTGAAGACCCAGGGTGCAGCAGCTCGTAGGGGAAGGTGATGCTGTTGGAGTTGTGTGTGCAGTCCTGCCGTGGGAGCAGTGCCCCATTCCCTGCCAGGCAGCAGCACGAGGGGGTGGGAACAGGGGTGTTGAGGCTCTTGGGCTCCCTGAGCATACTTGGGGTGAAGGGTGAAGAGGAAATGGATTCCAGGAAAAGTGGCGGGGAGGGACGGACGAGAAAACCGGGGATTAGTATCACTTTTGAGGAGCATGTGGGATATAAGCCAGGCAATGAAAAGTAGGTCTAATAAAACTTTCTGGTGCTGTGACTTTTGTGTTGTATTCGTTAGAACCTTCTCAGACTTGCTTCCATCTCACTGACATCAGGTTTAGCACTTTGCTTTGTAACAAGAAATAGAGGGAAAGGTCTGAGATCTGTGGAGAGCCTTTAAAGTTTTAGGGGTTTGGTTTTGTTTTTATCATGGTGTGAAAACAAAGCAGCTTTGCAGTATTTAAAATTTTAATGTTTTTCCTCTTTGAAATGAAACAGCCAGAAACCAGATAGTTATAAAACTGCTTGGTTTGGTTTTTATTATTTTGGGGTATGCAATAAATTGTATAAATTGGATTCTGACCTTGAGTTTATCTGGTCAGACAGATGTTTAATGTTTCCTTCAAAAACTGGTTGTGGACTGGTAGCTGTCAAACTGTTGAGGAATGTACAGATGGGGGATTGACAGAAGCAAACAATATAGAAGCCTCTTTAAATCAGTGGAGTACGTAGTATGAATAGTAATGGAAAAGTATGGCAATTACTCAAGTGTTTCAGATGTCTTTTGACTGACTACTATTCTAAAAGGGGCTTTAGTTGTAATTCTCACTTCTATTCTTTGATCTCTTTTTAGAATTTCAAGTTCAAGATGAGTTGGTTCTGTTAGAGCTTTTTACAAATGTGTGCAGTTTAGCCAGGGAAGAAGAAGGGGGGGTAAAGGGGGAAGGAATTTTGATCTTCCTGAAACTGGTTGGCTTTAGGCTAGGAGTCAGGTGGGAAGGGATTTTGACAAGTTTTATATGTAGAAGTTAAGGTGAACTTTTAATTTTTTAACAAGACAGTGTTTCATACTGGCATTAGTGCATATTGAAGAAACAATTACTAGTGAATTTAATTTTTTTTTCAACAGTTTCAGTTTGATAATGGTTGAGGTTTTCTCAGAAAGAGTAACTTTATTTTATGAAATAGTTAATGAACTGTAGGTCTTGGAATGGACCCAGTATTAGACAACCAAAGATCTTTAACTGTAGTCAGACCGAGGTTATTTAAATTAAGGAAGAACATTAAATACTTGTTTCAGTATTTGAGAGCAAGCATACTCATAACATTTTTACTTGTATGGTTATTCTTTTGATGGAAATGAATTTAAAAATTAATACAATCTGTTCGGTGTAATAATGCTGCAGAATTAAAAAGACTGTCTTATGCTGCTAATACACTTTCTGCTTTAATTAGATTAGAATTGTAAATAAATTGCACCCTTAATTTTACATCATGCATTTTTCATCAGAGTTAGTTTGAGAACAGAAAGTAAAGTGGAGAAATGCTGAAGACTCATGTAGCCTTAGCTTTGACTAATACAAGACTTCTGATCTTTTAACTCCACTTAAAACTGGCTTGAGTTTGCTAAGGCTAAATAATCTGTTCGCTTTTCAGAAGGATGAAAAAAGGCTTCAACATTGTTTTACATCTTTAGAAGAAAAAGGAAGTTGAAAAGATAATGTGAAGTATAAACTGTTGGAAAGATAATCTGAAGTATAAGCTGTCCTAAGAGAAGTTCACAGTTGTCTAACCGTGTATATTATTTTGTAAGAAGTGTTCTAATGTCTTCTGGCTGCACACATGAAAGCAGAGGAATTGAGATTAAAAATAATATGAAAAATATACTGATGAAAAATAGTATTTCACATAATAACATAAAGTGCTATAGGATGAGGTGGTAGTCTTAGTTCTTAAATCACGTAATTAATTTTTTTCCTTTTTGTCACTAGAAGTTTGGCACCTAACTTGACAATTCAGTGTATTCATGAATTTGTGTATAAACTGACTTGAAACATGCAAGTGTTTATGCCTGCAAGCCTGAGCTGCCCTACCACTTCTTTTATAGAAACAGATGACACTAATGTTTTTAGAATTTGTCTCGCCTTTGTTGAAAGTTTGGCCAAGTCTGAACCTTGTAGATGATTGCTTGGGTGATGTTGTACCCCAGGATATCTGTATAAATCAGAATGGTATAACCTCATATATGAGAGCATATCATTGGAGAGGGAATTAACTCTGACCGGATCCAAGTCCACATTTATGTGCTGATGAGATGTTCTGAATTGCCACAGGCCGTTCGTATCTGACTGTGGTGTCAGATGGCACTTTTATAACAATTCTAAAATCATTGTGGACATGTATCCCTTGGATTACTCCACTTGTAAAACTCTTATCCTGCCATTGGTTGCTGTTCTACTTGTATATACAATCTTGGACTGTGAAGTTTTTATGAGAGAAACACAGTAAGCAGTGATGTGCTTTCCTGGCTAACTATGAGATCTAAAACCAGACAGCTGCTTGATATATATGCAGTTATGGAAGATGTTTCAAAATCAAGGATATAGTATTTGTGTGTGTATATATACACACACTATATTGTATAGATATAGTATAGAACTAGAATGTATTTCTTAGATTCTGTATGGTTAATTTTAAGTAAGCCTGCAATGAGGAATATTTTAAATAAATGAATTGATCATACTATATAGAAGTTCTTCGTAGAAGAGACTGGCTATGTTGCATAGTAAGTTTCTAGGTTATGGCTCCTAAGCATTGGTACAATATAAGATTTTAAAATGATGGTGCTGCTATATGCATGTGGCTTGGGAAGCCGTGCAGTGAGACTGAGCGTAATAAAATATACATCCCAAAATCTGTCCTACTTTGCGTCATCTCACATCTTTGCATCAAGTCAAAGGTTGGACTTGATTCTGGGAGTCTTTTCCAGCCTTAATGATTCTATGACTGGAAATCCAGACGTCTGTTCCAGTAAGCATTTGGGTTCATTACAAATCATATCTTCTAATTCTGATATGTAAAAAATCTTCATACCCCTAAGAGCAACCCACAGATCAGAAAAGCCCTAAATGCTTATTCTTCCTGAAGTGCTTAATAGTGCTGGCATAGCTCCAATTAAGCATATTCACTGTATATTGTTCCTTTAATTAGGGTCAATTTTATGGGTGACATCATATTAAAGAATGTAAATCTTTGTCTGAGGTTTCTTTTTAGGAATTTCTGCAAGTTGTATGCACTGGATTGAGTTTTCTGTGCCTCAAGAAGATTTTTTACCTTCTTCATAGGAACTTAAATCCTGTACCAAGTGAGGCAGCAGAATTCCCAGAACCTAATAAGTTTATCATCTATGCTGAAGTAATGAAATTAATCCCTCCACTGACCACCTTTGTGCAACATTGTGCAGTTTTTTTGCTTTATTTCTGTGATTTGAGAAAAACCTCCACAAACAGAGGTGGGAGTGACCATGGCAAAGCTGTGTCAAATGCCCAGAGTTAATGAGAAGAGTAGGGCAGCATCTCTGAGCCTAAGTAGTGCAGTTCCTGGAATGAAATTCTAAATTATAGCTGTATATAAAATGTTTTCATTATTAATCTATGGCCTTTTGCCAATAACATATTTCTCATTAAAAGAGCAGTGTTTCAATGACTTTATTTATAGTTGAATGTGTATGAAGCACTTGCTTTTGTATAAATTATATAAGTTTTATATAAACCTTTTATACATTTTATTTTTTAAAATTGCAAATTGCATAGGTTGGGGAAAGAAAGTACATGTTTCTGAGATAAATTTGTACCACATTTACTGATGAGTATAATTTTTATTGTCTCCATTTTCATTTCCCCTGTTTTGGCTTTCAGAATAAAACTGTGTAGTAAGGGCAAGACAAAAATTGCTGGGCTTTTCAGAACAGTGAAAATGTGCCAGAGTATCTGTTTTACAGTTTTAAAAGGTTTATGAGTTTGTTAGTAGTTACTGTTAAGTAGAATTAATTTTTTTCACAATTTTGGATCTTTTTGCTATCATGAATGCTTTTCTTAAACCCTTCTTGAGAAGGTCTTTCTCAACCTTCATCACTTGTCAAATAATTAGGCTGCCCAATTCTTTGTGTATGTTTCCTCTTTAAAATTAAGTACTTGCTGTTATAATCATTGTCATAATATAATAATATATTTTTTCCTCAGATAATTGCACACTCATTAAATAACTGCTATAATTGTCTTTGAAATGTGCCAAAAAAGAAGCCTTTTTGTAAAAAGTAGTTAACAGATGGCAGACATAGGAGGAAAGCTTCTGGCTGGGTCAAATTGCAGGAGTAAAATAGCAAGGTGAGACTAGCTGATAAAAATAAGTTAAATTGATACTATTTTTTTCATGATAATGCAGGGTAAGTGTGGCTGAATAATATAAATAACTATTTGGAAATAGGTGTCTTGTTAACACTGAAAAACTATAAAAATTCATTAATGTGAGAGTATTGATATAATTGTGCAGTCTTAGTGTCTGGAAGAAGTGGTGCCTAATTACAGAGAAATGAGAAAACAAATTCCATGTTAAATTGTCTTTTAGAGACAGCAACCCATTCTGTAGGCTGTTAAAGCTGTAGTTCAATATAGGCCTAAACTATAATAAATTATGGGGAAAAAACCAGTACAAGGAAAAAAGCTCCTGTTCTTTCACTTTGTGTTGTGTTAATGCAATGTTTGGGCTATGAACTGAACTGGGAAACTCCTTCAGGTACAGAGAAACTTTGCAATTTTTTTGTTAAAGGTGTTTTTCCTGAATACAAGGCCTGGTTTGCAGAGGATCATGTTCCATAGAAACAGCGGAGGGGAGCTTGTCATGGCACACAAATATCTGAAGGTGTCAAGAGCACAGGGCCAGGCTCATTCCAGTGGTGCCCAGTGACAGGACAAGGGGCACAAACTGAAACACAGGAGCTTCCATCTAAATATGAGGAAAAACTACTTTACTGTGAGGGTGACCGAGCTCTGGAACAGGCTGCCCAGAGAGTTTCTGGAGTCTCCTTCTGTTCAAGAACTGTCTGGACACCATCCTTTGCAACCTGCTCTAGGGGGTTGAACTACATGATCTCCAGAGGTCCCCTCCAACCTCAGCTATCCTGTGATTCTGTGAGAGAGGCAGGAGTGAAAAACATTATTTTCTGCAGTACAGGCAAAATAATTGTGCATGGGCCTGCAGCCTTAAATTGCAAAGAGAGTGCAAGTGGACTCCTTGTGAGACTGTCCACTGGCTCCAGTAACCACTAATCTGCTTTAACTAACACTAAACTCTGCATTTTTGAGTGGCTTCGAACATACCGTTGCCTGTAAAACTTGCAGAGCAGCATTTTATCTTGAGACATCTTGTAGAAAATCACCACTTTATGAAGTGTTAGTGAAGTGTTATTACTGAAAGAGAAGCAGAGCTTGTAAAGATGTTAACCAGTAGTGTGGTTTTGAAGCCAGAGAATCTGAAGTACATTTGTAATGCATGGGGCTTTTGTCCAGATGTCTGTGTGTTTTGTGCACTCAGGTTTTGCAATATCTTTTAGATACTATGTTAATTCTAAATATATAGATAGATCAAAGTAATTTCCAGCGCTTTGCCTATCAAACAGCCTCCTACATCTGGAGAGGTATTGTTTTCTTTGTTTATTATCAAGTTAAAAACATTTGCTCAATTTCCTGGTTACACAGATTTCTATGAGAGTGTTTATCATCAGGTGTTGAGTGGATTGAATTTGGGAACTCTTAAGGCTAATAAATATAAATTAGTGGGTTTCTTAGGATGATGAGACTGAGAATTCTAATGCTGATTTGAGTAAGCATGATAAATGAAGCTAGGAATGTAGCTTTAGGCTAGAAAAGATGACAAGTCTTACATTTTTGAAAGCTGTGTAATTTGTAGCAGAGATTGATTTTTCTTTCATAAATGTGGCAGGTTTTCTTTTGTGTGGATTATTTGGCTTGCATTTGTACTTGCTTGAGTTTTTTGTTCCCTTGATATCTTACTGTGAAGGCAGGCATTTTAATTTATATCTCCTGAAATTGTTCCCATCTTTTACATACTGCCTGCTCAGGAGTTAGCCCGTATTTGAAAATAATTTCAATGTTAGTAGCATATCATATATGTGACATAATGCTTTTGAGCAGCATATTGAATTGCAAACCAGAATTAGTTTCATAGATTGGTAGGAAGGCCTCTTTTAAGAGATATTTATGACCTCACAATTTAGTTTTAGTTTATATCTTGGAAAGAAAAGAGAAGTTAGCTTTAATGTTAAAGAAGACATTGCAAATATTGTGGTTCTGAGATTTTTGTGTATTTTCTTGGAGTTTAAAACATTGTTTCAAAAAGATAGCCTTACTGATAGGTTTTAAAAATAATCTTAAGTAATCTTAAAAGGAATTGTTTCACTGTACCTTATTTTTTTTATGAGTAGCACAATACAGAGATTTTTTTAATAGTATTTTAAGCAAACTCACAAGAAAAGCATAGCTCTTGTGCTTTTTGAGACTTGCAACATGCTATGGGTTACAGTACCTGTTTGTATTCCTCAGAAGGATAGGAAGATGCTGTACATGTGCATTGCTTTTTATCTTTAACTCATTGCAGCAGTTGTCCATGAAACCTAGGTATGGCTCAGCCTGATGTGTAAACTTGGTTATAGCAGGAACTTTGGTCCTTACAACTCTTAAAAGCAGAAACCAGCTGTTAGAGAACCCAAGCTGTCACAGGGAAGGCAGATAAATTATTTAAGGAACATCTGAGTGACAAAACCAGACATGTGTCTTACTGTCTTTGAGTTCAGTAAGAACAATTTTTAAAATAGATTAGGCAAATTTATTTTGATGTGTCTGTATTGTAGCTCCTATTTATATCATCCTTTGGAGGATTCTTTGACGTGCAATCATGTAGTGTTTGAAATCTGATCAACTCCCGACACTACACGAGAGATGTGTTTTATGGTGCCAGCCCAGTGTGCTTTCTGACTTAATGTGGTTTGACTGCAAATGTGTACAGGCTTTGAGTGATTTTAGGAGATTTCAGAAATGGTGACCCAACCTTGCTTGATGGGGATAGAGGTACAAAGGGGCTCCTCCTCATGACTGGGCTTGGGGATGCCCTTGGCAGCACACTGTGGTCTCTAATCAGGCTGTCACTCTGCTCTGTGTTGGTGGCAGTTTCTGCTGACTTCAGCTCCATTAAAGATAAGAATTTCTCTTTTCTTGGCCTTTAGAGTGGATCTAGTACTGCCACTTTTGCTAGTAGCCAGACTCACTTGAGATTAGAAGCATAACCATAGCAGTAATTTTTTGAAACCTGTCTTGCAACTTTTTCTGTTTGATCCCTACCAAAAGTTATTTTATAATTATTCCTATGAAGCTCTTGGATGCTGTGTTCTTTCTCTAGAAATTTTATAGGGGGCTTTTGGGGAAAAACCAGTTTGGTTTTTTGCTTTTTGGGTTTCATTTCCCTGAAATCAAACTGTTGTTCCCCAGTAGTATCCTCTGACTTGGGACTTCTTATTTTTGAACCATCACCCTTTTTGATAAATTCCTTTTCTTTAGGCATCTTGTTTTACTCCTTAACTAGGGGGAAGGATTTTGTTAATGAATATTTAATTAAGAAAACTAGATTCAAGGGAAGTGGTTTCTTAAGTTAGCATAAATGCTAAAGGATTCTTTTGTATTGAAGATTCTGGCATATAAAGCTGCTAAAGTAGTTCATTGAAGCTGAAACAAAAAATATGTATGCTAGTTTGACTTGAAGTGGAAGAAATATGCCCCCTCTTTGATTTAAATGGAAATATGCTGTGCAGTCAGTACTGATATTAGTGACTCCCTAGCTGTTGATGTTAAAAATAATTTTCCCAATTTCTGTCATATATATTTTAGTGTTAAGTGCTGGGTTTAATGTTAAGTGCTGGGTTTTTTTAATCTCTCTGAAATGATGAACATTGAAAATGTTTTGGATACTCTATAAGGTACCGAGTAATACTACAAAAAAAAAAAAAAAACATGTTCAAAGAGTAAGTAAACTTTTAAACTTAACTCGTTCTAGGGAATAAAATTATTGTGGAGAGATGTTACATGCTAGCCTTTTTGAATATGCAATCTGTTTTGATTTAAAGATCTTTCATGATTGGTATTTCCCTCTTAATCAAATGATACCTATTTTTCACATCTGTCATCTTTCACAATACTTCATTGTTCTGCTGCAAACAAGCACTGAAAATGCATACTTTAAAAAAAGAAAAAATTAAAAAGGAGGCTGCCAGTATTATCATAGGATCATTTCCTGGGACTGACCAAGACAATGATCCATTGCAGCATGTTTTTCCAGGAGCCTTTATACTTTGAATAAGCTGGTTCATTTAGCTTCTAATTGAATTGTATTTTACCCTTGCACTCAGTGTACTACAAAATGTGAGTAGAATTTGGTAAATTAGGCTTTTAAAGCATGCTGTGGAAGAAAATCTACCTCTCTGTTTTGTTCAATGTGTGGTTGTTTCTCTGACCTAGCCTGAGTTCCCTTTCTGTAGGTATTTGCAGAAGTGAGGCACTGAGACAAAAGGTGGGCAGCTTCCTGCTGGTTCTGAAGAGTTCTTGCCCTTCCTCTCATCCCTTCAGTAGCTCCAGTGACTCCTCCAAGTAGCATAAGAGCATCAAGAATAGACTATGGAGAGTTGTGCAGTTTACAACCCTTCACACCCATAATGTCTTCTGAATCTGGGCTGATAACAAACTGAGAGAGAGTGGGGGAACTGGGGGATAGTAGAAGGAAAAGCTGACAGTACTAAACTTCCTAAACATAAAAGTAGGCTTTGTTTCAATCATAAAAATGTCTTCTTACAATACTACATCCATGAGAGATACAGAGGGAAGGGACACTTTAACTGAAGTTAAGTTTTGACAAGAACCAACTACCATTAAGGTCCTGTTGCTTTTTCTTGCTCAGAGACGGCAGCTGTGCTGGTTTCTTGGTGTGATTGGGACAGGCATGCTGAAGTAATCTTGGATGTTGGGATTAAGGGGAATAAAAAGCTCTTCATGTGATGTTCTTGGAGATAGTTTGGGTGGTTTTTTTTCTTCAGGTCTTCTCTGGTTGGTAAGGAAAAACAGAACATGAGAAAATAACTTTCTCAGTGGCGCACAAAAAGTGGTGGCCATATAGAACATGGGTGGGTAAGTGGCAACTTGTGAAAATTCAGCTTAATTTTTCGTTAGTTGCAATTTTGTTTTCTGTTCTGAAGACTTTTGCAGTCAATTCTTTGTTATTTTACCTTTAAATCATCATTTTAAAAGATTTTGTCACATTAAATTAGAGCAGTTTCAGTTAATGTTATGTTTTTCTGTAGTGTAAAAGGTCATTAAAAAAAAGTTGGGGATAGAAGCTGTCTGGCTTTTACATGTTAAATACATTTTTCCAATTGTAAAATCAGGCATGTGTATGTGTGAGTGTTCCAGACAAGGCAAACTCTTATCTGTACCTTCCAAGAAGGTGTTGGATGATGTTAGATTTCAGTGGATTTGGAGTTTCATCTGGGGATTTTGAACCCTAATGACTACTCCTTTTAAAACAGAAATACCTGTTTTTCTTGTCTGTAACTATTTGGTGAAGTATTTTACAGATTTATTTCCAGATGCCCACATAAGACTTGTTTCAAACAGTGAACTGAAACCTGACTTGCCTTTTATAGAATAGAGAGTTTAGTCAACTCTGTTTTTTAAGGAGTCAAGTAATTGCAAAATTTGTAAGGTTAAGATTAGGCAAGAATGCAAGAAAGAAACAGAAGGTTTTGCTAGGCCATTTTGACCCTTTGAATAGATTAAAGTAGAAAATCAGAAGGCAGAGGTATGGCATGACTGTGAATTTGGTCTGAGCATAGTAATTCAATGGTGCATCCACCAGGTGCTTTGAATATGATAATTACATTTTTTTCATAGGCAGGAGCCCATGGTTTTCTCATGATAAGTGCAGTGATACTGCTGGTGGGGATCCCACCCCATAGTGCACCACGAGGTGTGCACTGCATCAGGCTTAGACCAATGCAAGTTCTGAGTATTCCTGGCCGTGCATGTGAAAAAGAGCTGTGAGAAGTTGTGCTGAGGCAGTGGGTTTTGTTGGTGTTGTCTGCCATTTTCCAAATAGCTCTTACATTACAGACTGGAACCCAAGAGACGTGGGTACATGATGGGCACAGAACACCAAGCCACTGAAAACTGAAACACATTAAATGCAGCAGCTTGGCAGAGCAAGCAGGATGAAGTTCTCAATTTCTTTCATTTCCTGGCAATTTAGTATGCTCCTCTACAAAGTGCCTCCTTTAAAAGTTACAGTCCAAATTACACACAGGTTTTTATACCACTACTAAATATTGAGAAAAAAATTCTAATGATATTTGGCACTGAGCACCAAAATACTTTCTTCAAACAATCTCTTCCAAATGGAAGCAAAATGTGTGCTGCAGACTCATTCTGTAACTTCCGATGCTGCCTCTGCAGCATGCCCAGGTTAGCAGCTGCTTGCATGGATGTGGCTTGATCTTCCCCGCACGAATGATATGGCAGGTCACTGGTTAAGAAGTTGCTACTAATGACAGCTATGGTACCTTCACTATATTAGTGGCAAAACATGATTAGTGATATTATTACTGGGTTCTGTAACCTTGAGATGTGAAACAACACCCCAGAGAGTGTGACGTGCCAACAGGTGCATGTTTCATCTTAGAAACATGAGTAGTTTAAGGTTGCTGACCTTTCCATTAGTGTTTTCATTTCCACAGAAATTTAAAATTTGGTTATAAGCATGGTGCTAAATGCCTTGTGAGGCATAAATCACATTCACATCCCAAATCATAGATGCATGTTCTGAAGTGGCTGTTACACAGATAAAAGCTGTTGTCTGGCCACACTGCAGTAATTGTTAGCCATTCATTTACCAACATTATAGATAACAAGTATGGAAGATGAAAAAGATAGACTCTCATCTGGTATATTTTTCTGTTTTGTTTTTTTTTAATCTATCCATAACATGTCTATTTTAATTTGGGTTAGGTTTCAAATATGTGTCTTGAAATTCTGTATCCCTTAAACACTGAGACATTCATTAGCAGTGATAATAAGCTAGAAAAAGAAGGAAGTGTATTATCAGCATATTGAAAGAACCACAATTTGGAATGCTTCATTGGCTCTCTTAAGAGTTCCATATATGCACCAAAGAGAATGGAAAAATGATAGAACCCCACAGATCTTCATCTGCCAGTGCTCTTGACTTTTTGAAGCAATCCCAGCAGATGGTGTGGGGCGACAGTTGAACAAGAAAATAAAAAGCAGTTCAGAAGGAACTCCGGAGTGAGTTCTCTCTGGAGAAAAGAAACCCTGTTGCGTATTTAGGTGATCTTCCCATTAGTTGTGCAGGAGTAGCTTGATTAACTGAAAATCTCATTTCACTGTACTGTCTAAAGAAAATGACATCTTTTGCTGGGATTGCCATGCAGCAAAGGAGATGCCTTTCTGCATGCATGTGGGGTGACATACATTGATATTATAAGTAATCTTCTACAGATGGACTCCGTCAAGGCTGTGAGTTTTTGGGGTTTTTTAAATAGATATACTTTTTAATTGCAAATGCACCATTAAAAAATCACTAGAGGAGTTATTTTTGCAGACTGTTCTAGAGGAAAAAAGTTCAGAGTGCTAGAATGGAATTCAGAAGTCACTGAGTTGAGTTCATGCTTTGGGGGTTTTTTAAAGTTTCATTCCTAAATACAATTTTATAATTCAAATGATGAATGGATATATCTTTAAGATTTTTCACTGTAGTGGGTTAAAAGCAACTGCAGTTTTCAAATTTTCATGGGATTATAATGTGAAAAAATGAGAAGCTAATTTGGACCAAGTCCCCAAACTATTGATTATTGTAAGTCATGCAATTTATTTATTTGTACTATGGTTCTGATATTAATACTAATTTGGTGACTTGACATGCATAAAGAGATGCCTTGTTTAGAAATAAACATGAACAAAGGTGATATGGTAATGCATGAAGATCAAGTTTCCAGGTGGCTAATTTTAGCTGCTTTTAGTGCAGTTAATGTCAAGGTCATCTTGATTTCTTTAAGACCTGGCAGACTGTCAAGAACTTGTTATGCTCTCAAGGCAAACAGTACTTGGTCTGAGCATCATCCTGCAGGTGTGTACTCCTACCAGTAGGAGTGAAAGAATCACTCAAGGCATTGCAGATGTAAACCTTAGCTTTCTGTTGTTAGACTCATTAGGGTCATAATTTAGCTCTTAGTGGTAGCTAATCTAAGTGGTCAGTAGATCCACGAGTGAAAAACATTATTTCAATAAAGTGCCTTGTATAATTCAATCACAAATGTGTGACTCGTTAAAATTTCAGAGAAAAGCACTGTCAGTTCTTAGAATATATCAAGATTGGGTGCTACTAAGGAGAGATACTCAGTCTGAAAGGGTTTGTGCACACACAGAATTGAAAGTAATGCAACTCTATTGTGAATGGCCATACCTGCTGTAGGAAAGGTGTTCTTACAGTGGAAGCCATGTTTTACTATTGGAACAGATAAGGCAGGATTTGGGAGGGTTTTCTAGGAGGTAGAAGTAGTTTCATTGTTAAACTCACTTTCTCCTTGTGGCTTCCTTTGTAGTGATATGCAGAGGATGTGAAGGAATTATTTGTTGTTGTGGAGAAAATGAAAATGGGTTTAGGCTTTAGAGGAGAAAAACATGATGTCTTTAAGTGTTGAGGATGCTGGTTTGTCCTTGCTGGGGGAAGGACTGTTAGCCAATGAAGGTCCTCAAATGCACGTCCTATGCAACCACAACAAAGTGTTGGAGGAAATGCCTTTCTATGAAAAGCCTCCTCAGCTGAGTACTGCTGGCTATTGGAAAGATGCTGTCATGATTCTGCTTCTTGATATTGCCTGGTAACTTGACTGCTTTTACATTAGTTTAACTAAGAAATCATTCAGATATGCATAGGGTACCTTTTACTCCTGTGAGACAGCATGTCAAATTCCCTTCAATAGTGCCAAAAAGATGCTCCCCTGGCTGTGAATCAGGGCATGTGGGGGGAATTCTACAGCTGTTGTCTGATCTGTTCCCTGAGTATCCTTCCGGGCCAGCTCTGTGGTGTGAGCACCACCAGGGCCCATACCTGCTGCTGCTAATGGCTTTTGCAGGCAGCAGCAGTGTGAATTTGAGGCGATTCCTGCCAATTTCCCTGCTGCCCACAGGATTGCGTGGAGCAGCAGGGAACTGACAGGAGGTTTGTTCACTGCACTCGGCTGCTGCTTGGCAAAGCCATTAGCAGCAGCAGATACCCTGGAGCTCCCTCTGTGCAGATTCAAGACAACATTGCATTGCTTTGCATTCACTCGTATTTGGATGATTATCTTTGCAATTGTGAGAAGTACAAACCTATTTTTCCAAATAAAATCTTGAGTTTTTAAATATGTGGTGGCCTCAGGGTATTCCTTTCCACCTTCTCCTATATGTTTGTCAGTTAAACATTTCTTTCTTATTCTAGATGGAATAGGTTTGTAAGCCATTGGTGAGAGGATATATTCCTTTAGGATGTTTATCTGCGTTCTGTCTCACTGAGGCGGAGGGGTTTACCCTTTTTTTTTTAGATGCTGTGTAGCTTTTGAAATGGTTTTCAGTGTGCATGATGATTTATAACTGTTCAATCATTTTATAGCTGTGCATATTTTTGAATCATGAAATTATTACCAGAATAAAAGACCTCTGCTGAATTAAATGGCTTTTGTTACTAAATACACACAGATCTGTCCTCTGTAGTGCAAGAGTGTTTCATTTTCTAATCTCGTAACACTTGTGTTGCTTTCCAGTTTTGGTTTTTGTGACAATGGTGACTTTCTTGATGAAGGTTTCATTACAGATGTATTTAGCTTAGAATGGCTGGCTGGTGCCTTCCTGCATCTTCATGAATGTCATTTCCGTATGGTTAGAAATGTCATAGCAAAATTGAAAAAAAAAAAACAAACCATGGTCTGGGATTTCTAACAAATAGCTTAACGTTTGTGCAGTGCAGGAGACAGAACTCAGAAGGGATAGTACAGAGCAAGACGCAGAGGGTCAGCCTGAGGAATTATAACATAGAGGAGCCTCGTCCAGCATACTCACAGTTCTACAGTAAGAGTGTAGTTAATGTTGTTGAGGAATAAACTGGGAAGCAGCTTTGAGCTCTGAGAAAATGTAGCAAAGAAACTTTGTTTTAAATGAATAAAATATCTAGTAAGAGACTGTAAAAGGATTCACGAAAAAGCCACCACTTCTGTTTTGCCTACTTAATTATTAAGCATTTTATGTTTGTTTCTTAATGGCCAAGGAATGTTCAAGAACAGACCAATATAACAGTACTGGATTTAGCAGCATTTGGCTTAGAGCTGAAATCATACCAAGGGTACATTAGGATTATATTTTTTTGTTTAGCTGATCTCAAAATGCAAAATAGTTATTTACCATTTTTACTAAGATATGAAATAATAACCCTAAATGATAAGTCCCTGTAATTTACTATAGTTACAGTAAGCATAATGTAGGAACATCTTAGCTAGAGTTCTCAAAAGTAAAATTAAAATGTAGTAATTGTCCTTGTGATGTTGCTGCATATTTACAGAAATATCCTTGAATTTAAGTGGTATTGTTAAGAAAATAATCTATTTTAAGTATTGGTACCACTAGCACTTCCACTGGACAAGGAACTTAATTTTGAATCTTAATCTTAAATAGAAGTGAAATTATCTTTTAGAGCAATGACTAATTTTAACAATCTCAAAATCCTTGCCATATTTTACATTTTCTATGGAGAAACATGTATCTTTCAAAATAAAGATATATGTATATATTGAGCAAAACAGAAATCAAGTCCTGATCTTTCTTAATTTTTCTTGAGTGGGCTTTTGAGAATCAAGGGTATTGCTAGGATGGAGCTATGCTGTCAAAAGCTTCTTGGTTGTTTTTAATAACCTTGCGAAACCCACAATCTTCTTCTCGGTTTTATTTGATATGTTCTCAATACGTATTTTAAAACTTGTCTGATTTGTTTAAAATAGCACTTTAACCCAGCCTGGGAATGAAGAGGCGCTTACCAGAGAGCCGTGTCCCGAGGAGGTCTCCACCGCAGGGTCCCGCAGGTCTGGGCAGGGGCAGAGGGATAAAACCGAGGAGTTCTTCCATTTTCTGTAGGGAGCAGGGAAGCCTGTCAGGAAATGATTATAGTCACCGTTGCCATCTTATAGTAATGAAGTAAATGCAAGAAAAATAATAATTAAAAAAAAATCAAAAAGTATATTGGAGAGCAAAATCTGTTTGTGAGGCCACAGGCTCGGCTTCGGCCGCTGTCCCCCCGTGCCCTCCCCCGGGGCTGGAGCCGCAGGGTTGCAGTGCAGCGAGGTCCAGGACGGAACAGCGCCCGGTTCCCGCGGTTTTCCACGGCAGCGAGCAGCCGCTGTGGGCGGCGCTGCGGGCGGGGAGCGGGAAGGGTTAAAGCCGATCCCCGCGGGGGTTAAACGCGGAGCCTAATGGAATAATGACGGGTAGCACCATCTGCTGGCCTAGTTCCGCGGGGAGCGGGTCTAACCAGCGCTAATATTGGCGCTGATGCCTTTTGATGCTTTGTGCGTTTCTTTCCGCGCTTTGTTGGGATCTGGCGGTCCGCGCACGGCGGGGCCGGGCCGGGCCGGGGGCGGCGGGTGCGCGCCGGGCAGGGCGCGGGGATGCTGCTGAAGCGAACGAGCGCTCGGGGAGGGCTCTGCGCGGCCCGGCTGCCGCTCGCTAAATAGGCCATTTAGCAATCTTCTCCCCATGCTTTTCTCCTGAGCACTGCCGGGGGTGCTGGAAAAGCGGAGGGCAAGTCTTTGTCTGACGCCAAAAATGTCTTCAGTGAAGAGGCCAAGAGGAAGGGTAAGTGAGAGCCTGAATGAGTGGGAGGAGGAGGGGTTCTTTGGGCTAAAAGGCTAATGGGATTGAATAACCTTCCTTATTACTGGCTGCTGCTGCGGGAGCCGCATCGCCATCTTGAGCTGTTCCCGAGCTGGGTCCGGCTGTTTGTTCCAGCCCCGGGGCTTTAAGGTGGCATCGGGAGCGGCCCCATCCCTGCCTCCCGCCCCCGCCGCCCATGAGGCACCTATAGAACATGTATCCCGGAAAGTGCACGGGGTTTGGCCAGAAAATGTGTTTGGAAATTCCTGGTGGCTTTTCTTCCTGCTCTAGGCAGAGGCGCATTTACGGGTGAGAACGTAACATAACTGTTATCTGCTGGGGTTTTGTGTTTGAATAGGAAATTCTTTCCATTCCTCAAAGGGGGAGGGGAGGAAAGCGAAAACATGTCTTCTGGCTGGCTGCAGGAGAGGCTCATCAGCCCCGTAAACAATTCTGCGTCCATGAAACGGGCATTAAAAACCGGAAAATGAAAAAAAGCAAGTTACGTCTTTTATCCAAGGCATGGAGTGTATGTTGATCGAAATAAAAGAAACGCTGCTTTCTGATCCGTTTGTGGATATAGAGCTGTGTAATTCTAGTTTTGCTTTTATCTTTTGTCTGTTTTTTAATCTTGGTGGTGTTCGAGCATCTGTTGTGTTCATCACCGAGTTAGCCCTGTAGATCACTCGTCTGCTTTAAGGTAACTGTGGTCCTGGTATCCTACCAAAGGCAGAACACTGATGCTGGTACCCTCAGGAGCTCCTCGCTTTTTCGTATTTTATCGGAGGTGTTGGAGGTGTGTGTCGAATGTATGGGAATGCTGCAAACGTTAAGGATTGCTTTCGTTAATTACAGAGGTGGAGAGCAGGCTGAGAGAATTTCAGAAGGATATTTTTTACTGACTTTGAGTACTTGGATTGGTTGTTTAAAACCAACAATTGATGTAGTTATTTTGAAACCCACGCCATTCTGTGGTATAAACTGAATTCCTCATTTTTGTGTCCACATTAAGTCCCTGGCAGTTACATTTTTAAAAAATGCATATCCATATCAAAAGTGTTCATACTTTTTCTTTATATTTTTAAAATAAGGGGATTTAATTTGCTTTTTTTTCTTGCTACAGCCTCCTTCTTCCAAGAAGACCGATGGTTCAGGATCATATACTAAGTTGCAGAATACCCAGGTGAGGGCAATGTCTGAAAAGAAGCAGAAGAAAAAAACAGACTCGGAAAGTAAACAAGAGAAGGCAAATCGAATAATATCTGAAGCAATTGCAAAGGCAAAAGAGAGAGGAGAGAGAAACATTCCACGAGTAATGAGCCCTGAAAACTTCCCCAGTGTTTCAGCTGAAGGAAAAGAGGAAAAGAAGGGTAGAAAAGTTAAATCCAAACCAAAGGATAAGGAGAGCAAAAAGCCGAAAACTGGTTCCTCATCCAAAATTAAAGAGAAAACAAAAATTGGGTAAGTAGATTAAAACATTGTCTGTCTTCTCTTCAGACTATAAATCCTTGATTAAAATGGAAACTGCTTACTGATAATGTAATGTTCTCCTCCACTGCCTACACAAAATTCTTCCTGATTAAGTCCATGTGTGGACTCTCTCATTCAGGAACAAGAATGCTCTGTTTTCTCTTTAGATAAAATCGCTGTAGGAGTGTCCTTTTGAAAGGAATTATTTTAAATTCGTATTCTAAAGTATTCTGTACTCACTTTGAAGCATGGACCCAAGTATTTTTTA
Source organism: Falcunculus frontatus (assembly GCA_013398115.1). Taxonomy (NCBI): domain Eukaryota; kingdom Metazoa; phylum Chordata; class Aves; order Passeriformes; genus Falcunculus; species Falcunculus frontatus. The sequence continues at coordinate 1,450,178 of VZRV01007534.1, forward strand.
TCTAGTGTTATGATCAGTTCTGACTCCAAACTAAGATTTTCTGGATTATGAATGCTGTCTTTATCAATTTTGGCATGTAGCTTCAATACAGTGTGCTTGATAAACTGCGCAGGGAGAAACTGAAAGTTTAATGAACTTGTAAGCAAGAGAATATTCTTATAGATATCACGTTTATCAAGAGTAAAGCACATATTGGAAAAATTAAATTTGAAGACCTTTGTAGTCTTTGGTCATATCCGTTTAATCTGCCCTCTTAAAATTTTTGCCCACTCAGCTGGATCAAGCTGGCTGGTTACCTTGGGTTGAGGAGCTTTCAAAAGGCTTTAGGTGTTAGAATGCTCCAGGGGCTGGCTCATCTTGGAACTCCAGAGCTAACCTACGTTGCCTGTTTGCTCTTAAAGGAAAGTGTGTGATTTCCAGTGTTAATTAAGTACGTCAGTCAGAACTTGAAATGGAAATCTTAGCTGCAGTCTGATTTTTATTTTTTTTAAACTCATGCTCTTTTTGCGGTAGCAGAAATATTAACTGGCATATCTCTCAAATTTAAATGTCTCATATACATATGTATATTTTCGTGTATGGAGCAGAAATGAATGTTCTTTTAATTGGCCTATATCCCTGCGGTTTTTTTTTTCTAGAGATCAGTGCTTTTCTTACATGTTTGAAGTAAACAACTTTGAGTAGTTATCCTGTAGTATGAAGGTTGCTGCTCTGTACTCAACTTCATTCTTAACATGAACTTTCATGGTGTTAATTTCTCTCTGTACTGTTTATGGGTTGGCATATGATGCTGCTCGCAAGTGCGCTGAGTAGTGCTTCCTTTTCTTTTTTTCTCCATCTAGGTGAGGGTGGGATTTTGGATGTGTACTTCCAAAGTTGATTTCACTTTCATATTTCTGAGTTTACTCATGTTCTTATCACAAACATTTTGTGGGTCTGGCTAATCGGAAAACTTACACACTGTTGTTTAGGTAGTGTCAGTTTCATGAAGCTTTGTGGTTTGTCCTTAGTGTGCTTTTTATTTCTTCTCTTGGATAATTGACAAAACCTGCCAAAATATCGTCCTAATGATTTGCTACTTAGTTGCCATAATATTTTTACTGGTTTTAGATGAACAAAAAAAAAAAGAGAAGTAAACTGTTACCTACAATTCATGATTCTGCACTCAGTTTTGTCTTGGTGAAATGCTTTGCTGTGCACACTTAGGATCAGTTTTCAGGATTTCATCAGACGGCGTCAGTTGAGAATGAGACATTTCTCAAACTGTGTTTTTAACCATAGTGTTTATGTTTGATGCAAAGTACACACAAGCAGCTAGAGGAGCTCCCATTTAATTATGGTCAATGTTTCATAATTTTGCATTGAGCTGTGAAGGTTTGCCTCCCCATTATTTACCAGTTTAATCAGCTAATGCCCCAGTAGCACTCTGCTGACTTAATCATGCTGCCAGGTATTGCTTTAATTACGTGGGATACATACCTAAAGATGGAGCAGTCAGGTCCTGGTAAGGAGCTTTGAAGAGTCTTCTAGAACCACATATTGCAGATTTCTGTTCGTATTCACAGAATTCCATTTTATTTAGATGGGCAGCAGCAAATCAAATGCTTTGAGGCATCCAAATACTTCATTTTTGTATCCAAACAGATTCATGTGTTGTGTTGAACTAGCACTATTGTATAGTATTGATATAAATACATAAATTAATAACTGTTTAGCAAAGAATATACCAGTGATTTTGCAGAGCAGTAATTGCGATAAGGCCTTGATTCTTTAAAAGAATAATCTTACCAAACTGCTTTCTATGCAAATGTAACTGCTGATATTATGGCAGAATAATTGCTACAGAATCACTATACTTGTCTTTTCAACCATGGTTAAAAAAATTGTATGATTAATAAAATTTGTCTCATTCAGAGAAAACCAGAATTAAATAATGAGTTTAGAAGGCTAAACAGCTTTCGTAGAGTTTTTGTCCTATCTTCTGTTCTTAGGAAAATATTTCTTAATGAATCTAAGCACGTCCTTGGAATTTTTGTTAAGTCAAAATAGGATTGGGTTTTTAAGCGTGTGGGTTGCTCCATTGATTTTCTCGTTACCTTAAAATAAACTTTGACTGAATCTTGGGAGAAAATTTTACTATGCTAAAATAATACCTGTAAAAGACAAGTGCTTTATTGGCAGGAAGGGGAAGGGAAGATCTCAGTGCAATGAAAATTGGTTTTTTCCTTGGAAAGAAAGATTTTTGAGATCTGTTTAAAAGGGGATGAAAAAAACCTAAAATTCTTTTTCAATAAATAATGAGAAAACCTTTATATTACAAATATATATGCGTCTTTGTATGTATGGCATTCCTTGCATTTAATCAGAAAACAAAACCTGAAGTCCTCGTGTTTTAAAAAGATAAGTAAACAATTTCCAACTGTTTGAAGCTATTATGAACTAGTTTTTCTGCAAGCAGTATAGTCATGAGTGAAACCTTAGAGCCAGTAAAGGTTTACATTACAAAGAAAAAAGATCAATATACCTTTTTAATAGTAGTGGAGGATTTGTTTGGGTGCATCTGCTGTTCCATTTTAGGAGTTCTACTGTGATATGTCCATCCCAGATGAATAAATTTCTTTTCATTCAGGGTTTTCTATAGCAAACTCATTTAACTTGGAGGAACTGTTAAACCTGGTGATTCAGTTTGGATTTGGAGTGTCAGAGCAGTGCAGGAGGTGGTGCAGACTTGTGTGTGCTTGAGAAGATCTGAAGTCACATGAGTGTTTTGGGTGACTCCCATTTCATTTTTGCAGGCCAGCAGTGTCTGAAAAATGAATATGTTGATTTCTCCTTTTTTTTTTTTTTTTTTTTTTTTGTTGGTTTTTTTTTNTTTTTTTTTTTGGGATATAGTTTTAATCTGGTCTTTCACATCTGTGCTCGCAGCAAACGCAGCCTGTTCAATACAGTGGTACCCTCTGTAGCCCAGCACTCTAGCAGCTAACTCTTATTTAGATTGTGATCATAGGCTTTGACCTCTTCCAGGGCTTTTGTCTGTGTAACAAGTTCTGTGTTGCTCTCGAGCAGGATTTTCAGAGTCACAGTTGAACTGTAAATGTTGCTCCTGTGGAGCTGGAACACTAATTGCTGAACAGACCTTGATAAAATTGTCTGGTAGCCATCCGTTTAAAAAAAAAAAAAGTGTTTTTAATTGTAATACAGCACAGCTTTTACTGAAATTGAGTAGCCCTCATCTGGGATCAAGATGAGTTTTAACTACTGTGTCGGATTTAGGGGGCAGGATGATTTTTCAAAAGTTTCTGTTCTTTGCTGCTCAAACACAATCAGTTTGTGTTTGGTGGCTTCATGGTAACTGTCTATATTTTCCGTAGCGATCCTCTGAGATCTACATGTATAGGAAAAATTATAGCATGATTCATTCCAATTTATCATTTCTAGTTAAAAATTGCTAGCAGTTACTTTCTAGGCAGGCTGTAGTTTTTTTCTAAAGGTGAGGATTGAGGATTTAGTTCTCTGAGCTGTGAAGTCAGAGAAATAATGCTTATTAATTTTAGTCAAGTCTATTAGAAGTGGATTCAGTGGTTAGTAAAGTTTCTGTGCCATAAGTATTGGTGAAGATAAATGACTAAATCATATTATTACCAATAATATTGTTAAGGGTATGACAGAAATTATTAGAAGAATGTATGTATAATAAATTTAGTACTACCAAATGAAGTTAACCAATTTGCTTTATGCATTGATTACTGATGAAGTTAATTCTTCAAAATTTGCTTTACAATTTCTCTGCAAACTGTAGAACCACTTTTCATATCCTGGCTATTTACCAAGGTGTGCTGACATTAAGGAATTTATTTAAACCCTTTCATATTTTTTCATGGAACTTGTTTCCATTTTTAAGCTTGTTCTAATTGATTCTACTCCTTCCACCTAAGGTGATGCATATTTAAGCTAAAAAGTCTACTTCTTACCACTTGATGTGAAGAATTATGAATTTGTGAACATTCTCTTGTTCAAAAAAGTAGATTGGCATTTAGGTTTTATAGCTCTCAACGTATTCCCACCTACTCAAACATAAAATTAAATATCACAGCCCTGATGAAAAGCAACAGCTCTGCACTGATGATGTAAAGGACAATATCAGTTGAATACATTTAGGTAGGGTTTTTTCTTAATCACTGCGTAATTTAAATAAATAAATCCCCCAAATTCTAAGAACTCAATTTACAAACGTTTGAGTCAGAGTGGTAGTTCTTCAGTTCGAAACTGCTACCTGAAATGGCTGTATTATTTCTTGTGCTAAAAGAGCAATGGTGGATTTTTTTCATTAATCTTTGAATTATGTAGCAATGAATCCAGCAAGTGGGATGTGATCCTGTGCACTACTCAAATGCGTAACTGTCCTTGTTGCCTTGAACCTTGACGTATGTCTCACAAATACTGTTTACAAGCAGTTTTAGGACCCAAGACCCTGACAGATAATCTTTGCTTGTTGATCTGATATGTTAAGGTGGTCTGAAACCCTTACAAACTCAGGTAGCAACTCAGCAGACACGGGGAGGGGGGTGGAGAGGAGGTGGTTCACCTGTTGCAATGATGCTGTATTAAGTGTAAATACCTACAACTTTAATTTCCTGGGAGGCAGATGCTGGTAGTTGTGTTTGTTATTTCATGCCAGTGAGGCAAATGCTGGTGACCAGGTCTGTGGTCAGAAAGAAGGGGTGCTCGCTGAATCTTTGAGTTCTGTTAGATCATTTAAGGTCATTACCTTGTGTCATGATTAAAATGGCACATAAATTCAAGATTGGATCATCCTGCTGGGATGTCATTGTATGCTCTGAGCTGTGACTCTGGTGAAGTCTTCTCTGCTGCCAGGTAGTAGTTTTGATGCATAAGTTGGGTTTAAGTGGCATCATCTGATGTTTCTACTGCAAACTGTATGAATACAAAGTAGTGTGGTCTTAGCAAATACATTTAAAATAAAAAACCATTTGTTTGTTATTTTGCCATATTGTTTCAATATTGTATGAGCGTGAAATGACTGATGGTTCCCAAAATAATATTGGGAGTGTTTAAAAATCTGTGCGCAGTCCAGAAGTTATTAATTTGAAATACAACTGTAGAAGGAGACAGTGGCTAATATTAGTGTGTTAGTATTATTTATTAAACATATGCTAAAAGGATAAGAGAAACTGGTTTTATACCAGCAAATTAATTCTCATTCAAGAGGATACAGTATCTTGTCAAAGAAACTTCTACTTTATATTTTTAGCTAAGTTTCTAGTAATAAAGAATTGCTAATAATGTTGATAACATAGGAGTTTTATTGTTAGTAATTTAACAAAGTGCTTTGGCTGCAAATGATAATATCTGAGAGGTGGCTTTGGACACTAATAATTGGTTACTTGGTGTTTCCTGTTTTGGAAAAATTGAAGTAAAATGATATATTAAAGGCATGCAATGAAGGCCAACTGTACTCCCTATTCCTGACGTGCCTATTACATATTTGCTGCCTTTTTCTTTCTATCCTCTTTAATATTTCCTTTTTCACTATTTGGAAGGCTTTGAGAAGTGTTTATCACTTTAAAGCTTTTCAGAGTAGTGACGGTGTTTCCATCAAGTTCCCTGCTATCAAACAGAAGGGGAATGGAGCACATTCTTACTGATTTTCATTTATAAGAAAGAAGTTGCAATGCTCCTCAAATAGTGGTTCTCAGTAGCTCTAAACCATGGTAGGGGTCTTATGCGAAGGATCAGAAGTAATATTGGCTCATGAGAAATCTTCTTTTTAAACTTTTTTGTGGTGTAAGTTTCTCAGCATCTTTGGTTTGTAGTTACAGAAAAAGAAAATATGTATTGAAGAAATCTACAATGGCTAATTGTTGAAATATTTCTGGATATTGTGTAATAAGATAATCTAAATTTAAAAAGGCAAGAGAAAGTGAAATTGGAGTGGAGTCTGGTGATATTATTTATTCCATGTCTACAGTGTGCTGTTAACTTTTCATAGAAACAGAATAGATAGTTTCTGTTCAGAACAGTTTGTTTCAGGGTGGAAAAAGGGATTTTAGCCAAGGATCTTTATGCTTTCATGCAGAAATTTATAAACTGGCAAGAGAACTTGTTCACTCAATGAAAAGTTTTCACAGAATTGATCCAGTTTACAAGCTTCTGAAAATCATTGTTTTCTCATAGCAGATTTTTTTGTAAGTTTTTGGCCAAAATATGAGCAGATTGCATTTTTACTGATAGAAATGTATGACTTTAGCACCATACTGTTGTTCATCAACTTTTGGTAGCAAGGAGCATTGTGATTCTGGGCACTGGATCAGAAAGAAGTGAAACTGCATTTATTTCTCTCATTGGCACCATATCCATATAGAGGAGGAAACATTCTGATTTGCAGCATATAGAGATGTTCAGAAAATTTCAGGGAGATGCTTGTGAAGTACTGGGCATAGGGAATGCAAGCTCAGAGCAAGACACAAAAGCTGACAGAAATGGAATATTGTGTGTAGGACTGCAGGGGCAGAGCAAGAGGTGAACCCGAGGGCCTAAACTAAGAAAAGGAGAGGAACAAATATGCAGGGGAAGATGTAGCTAGAGCAGTCGGATCACAAAATATTCCCATATTCTAAAACAGGAGGTCCATAAAATCCTCAGCTATTCCACGGATACCACTGCAAGCCATAGTAAACCCCATATCCCTTAATATTGTGCTTCTTGTATACTAAAGGACCATTGAGCCTAAAATAGTAAACAGTAGTGCATGAAGTGAGAATAGGCTGTGGTTGCACAGATACAACTACTTAACATAGCAACATGCTTTTATGGATTGTTTTAATCTACCATTTCACAAAAGAGGATCGAAATTTGGAATAGAATGCACAGGTACCTACCAGCTGTCAGCCTCGGAGATAAGTGGAACTTAACTGGGCTGAGCAACATAAAAGAACTCTGAAGCTGGCGTTGAGTAGGGACCACAGATCTTCCAGAGACCCCTTCCAGCTTGACTTACATCTTAACACTTACTCAATTAAAGAACATTCAATTATCCTTTTTCTTCAAGAGAATTTAAGAGCAGGGAAAACATATATTGATACTTCCTACCATTTTTCCAAACCCAAAAGGTGTAAGCCAGGAACCTGGTGGGATGGATATTGTTTCATGAATGATCTTCCAGGAAATTCTCACTCATAAGTTTACCAGGTTTCTCTTTAAATCCATGTTAAATTTTAGCATCCAGGATTCCATTTAACAACAATTTTCAGAAGGTCAATCGCAGCGTGCCTCATCTGCATCATCTTGGAATATATTAGCTGATTTGACATATTAGTGACAAGTGCTAATGTAACACTTAAATTTTATGAAACAAAGTGAGATAAAAATGGAAGAAGTGATTATCCAAGTCCATCACTAGAAGGTGTCATATTGGACAAATACCCAAGAATACAAGTCTTTAAAATAAAAAAGAAGAAAAAAAGAAAGATGGTTCCTAACCAGAGCTTGAAAAGTGGGGGGGGGGAAAAAGTGCTCAAACTAACCTTCAAGTCAGTAGGGAAACCAGTGTGTTCCTTGCTGAAATTATTTCCTGTGATTATGAAACATGTTTTCTAAGTAATAATTAAGCTGAGAACACCTAATGAAATGCCAAGGACCAGAATTTACTTGTGAACAAGCAGCTCTGTGATTATGCTGACTGCAGCTTCATTTCAACCTGCATCCATCAGTGCTGTTCACTTTGTGCTAGAAGTTAAAAAAATATGGGAGTGGAAAATCTTTTGTGGTTTTGGGTTTTTTTTAGCCTTTCCACTGAGCATACATAGTGATTAAATATTGAAAAGCAATGAAAATGTTCGTTGCTTCTGAAGATGTACCTGGAATGTTTTGTAAACCACGTTGCTTAAACTTTCCATAGTGTTTTGGTAATTTAAGATGCTTATTTTCCATGTGAACTGTTAGTCTGCACATAGTAAATATGTGTGTGTTCTCTTGTTTGAACACTTGCAGAGAGAAGTAGATGAGATATAAGTGTTTCAACCATTACATTCTCACCAATAGTATTCTCATCAGGTGATCAATATATTTGATGTTATTTTGCTGTAAGATAACTTGTATTGTCTGTATTGAGACTAAAATCTTGGGCTTAATTTGTTTGTAACATGGCAGAAGCAGCTTGTGTGCTGGAACACTTTCCTTATTTTGTGTTACAGATCTGATCATAAGAGACTATATGAAATATATATTTTAGGACAGCTCTATATCTGTTACTTTCTTGGACAGTTTGTCATTATTCTACAATTATGCCACTGTAAACATATTTAAAGAAGTGTATTTAGCACATGTCAAATACGGAAAAATATTTTTACACCCTTTAGTTAGAAACAAATCTGATGAATTGGTGTGATTTACAGTGTAATCTTTAAATCCAAACAAAGAAATAATTGGTGCTTTTTCATTAGAGTTTAACTAATTTATTCAGCACAATGGTGGTTCTTAACATATTCTGATGGGTTCAAAGATTACTTAGAGATAAAATTACTGAATTTTGGATATAGCTTTGCGGGTTTTTTTTAAGGACAAAAAGGATTTGTTAAATCCCCTTATTTTTATCATTAAATGACTTATTTAAGCATAAAAGTTTTGCATGTCAGACAGACAGCTTTGAGTGATTTTTAGGTTGTTCTCCACAGCTAATTTTTTTGAGTAAAAATAAGGAAAGATACATTTTACAATGGTAAATTGTTTATGATAAATCATTTACTGTTTTCATTTGCAGATGTTATCTGCTAACTTTGTGTAGTTTACCATTGTCAGTTGGTTTAAATGTTGGATTTTGTATTTCTGTTTTTCATGTAAAGATTTAAATGTGTATGATAATTAGGAATTTGTGATAGTAAGGTAGCTGTAGAGAAGCTCACTAACACTAGTGAACAATACTGTCTGCTGTAAGGTATTTGAGACCTGTTACTCATTTTGCAGACAGTGGTGCTATCCGAGTTTTATATTGAGAATATGGGAATTGCTAGTGATGTGATCCTGAAGTTACACACACTGCTGTACAGCATTCACTCAGGTGCTGGGGTTTTGTTTCTGACAGAAAGCTGATCATTACACTGGGCAAAAAGCAGAAAAGGAAAAACGAATCTTCAGATGAATTGTCTGATGCTAAGCAGACTCCACAGAGGCCACTGAAAGATGAAGACTCACAGGTAAGTAGTCAGTATTCTTCCTTTATAAATTTCTGTGTGTTATTTCTACAGATCTTTTTTCCCCTCTCTCCAGAAAGTTGCACTTTGTTTGACACAGTGAGAGTTACTCTCACACTTCTGTGTATCTCATACATAAAATCTTTCATCATCAGCCACTCTCCTTAGCTGAAAATCAGAAAATCCTACAGGGTAGAATCCCTTTTCTGTAAAGGGACATCAATGGCCTGGACATACAAGGCCCTGCTTGTATCTGTTTAATTTCAGTTCAGAAGCCCATAGGTTTGAGACTGTAAGTACTTATACTGTGCTGGCAGTTAGAGCTGATCCTTACTTTGACTGAGTGTGAAAGTGCAAAGATTGCCTAATAGAAGGAACATGTATCAGTGAAACAGGCTCTTTGAGAACTTTAAAAGGGTTTTTCCAAGCTTTAATGTGTTTTTTTTCTGAGCTCTGCTTCTGTAGAAACAGAAAAAACACATTTCTTGCAGTGTTGGATCTGAAGGCAGCAATGATCAATATGCTGATAGACTCTAGTTGCTTGTGGAATACTTCAGAAGTGCCAGATGAAGAATTGAAGTGATCGAGTCATTCCCTTGAGGAATAGCTGTCTTGTAACTTTCTGCATTTTTGTCATAGATTGCCCAGGAATGATAAGAACATAGCTAATTATTTCTAAAACTTATGCACAGAGAAGAATGAACTGTTGATAAGAGATTATATTCTATTTATATGTGTATTAGTAACAGAATTATAACTTCTTGCTCTAGGGCAATCTCCGGTAAGGTGAGGTTATGTGCTGGAAATGCACAGGTTTTTATCCTGTGGCAATTTCATCCACAGAGGCAAAATCAGTATTCAAAATAAGGTGCTGTTGAGTAGAAATTAATTGCATTAGTTGATGATGGTTGTCAAAAAACAATTATGAGATACTGAATTGCCCTCTGGTGTTTCCCAGATAATAATGCTGGAGGGGAAAAGGGATCAGAAGCCGTTTCCCAGAATGACTTCTCATTAACTGAAGTGATAGCTTGTCTTAGGTAAAGGTTACCTGGAAGGAACTGTAACTTCTCAGTAGTGTTCTGTTATCAGATAGACATAAATTTATAGGCCAACAAATATAATATAAAAGACTGAAGATCAGTTCTTTCCTGGGCGTGTCATGAAATCACCTGCTCATGGTGTGAAGGGAAAAGAGGATAGAGATAATAAGGGGTGGTGTGAGAGAGAAGTAACTTTTACTGCAGAATGTCACAGCATTGCCCTGTTCTCTTTGAAGGAACTGGGGAGAAGCAGGAAAGACATAAATTGCTTTACTTCATTAATTCATTTTCTCTTTAGTTTTCAAACATGATTTTATTTTCAAAGAGCTGTTTCCAATTTCTGTTGCAAATAACTGTTTCGAAGCTCTGGGGGGCAATTTTAGGCCTTTTTTCATTTTCATTTAGGCCTAATTCATTTTATGTGCTTAGTTTCACATTAAGTATCTTTCTTGAATAGATTGATTTTTTAAATTATTACTATTTTTAATGTGTGGTGCTACTTTATTTTATGTCTTGGAGCCTTTTTTTTATGGCCATAGTTCTCAGCTCAGGGAAATACAAAAGTTTTTTTTTCCAAAGAGCTCAAATTATGTATTAATGTGTTGGAGAACATATGTTGATGTTTTGCTAATCACTTCCTCCTTTAAGAAAAGACATAGTGAGAAGAATTGAAAATGCCAGTTACATAATTCTGCATTGCTCATATTACCTGGCTTTTTTTTTTTTAAACCTACTTCTGTCAGCAAACTATTATTGATTTAACTATAATGTGACATTAATGTGTCTTTAAATTAGAAATTCCTTTTGGTGCTAACACTCAACCCTGCACACACTTTATGGAAGAGTAATCTACATAGCTGTGCAAAGCTCATGAAGTAGTTTCATTTTTGCAGCTTCTCTAGAGGAATGGTCATGCCCATTCTTTGCCTTGTGCTATATACGTAGGTTACTGCTTTGTACTTGTAATGGAGTTAAAAGTACAGCTACGTCTTTTACCAGAGACCAGCCAGACCAAGGGCTGAATTAACAGTCAGGAAGAAAAGTTCCTGTGCTGCAATCTCACTGTTACTTCATATCTGCTGTGCAGAAGCCAGTGTGACCACAGGATTTTGGGTTTTGTCCTGTTCTCAACTTGTTCTCCCAACTGAGTACTGCAGTGTAATGTAACATTGCAACCTTAATGGATTTTCCTGCACAAAAATACCCTTTACTGTGTAGCTCAATAGAATAAATTTGTTTTGTAGAGATTGTTTTGTTTTGCTGGTTTTATTTCTGCGATGATCAGTTCTCTAAAGCAGATTATAGTGTTTTCAAATGTTAGCTGACTAGTTTGATACTGCTATTTTTATCCAGTGAATCCAATTTACAAATTAATCTTACGGTTAAATAGACAGTGCCTCATGTATTGGTACTGAGGGGTTAGGAAAGTTATGCAATATCCTAATAATCTTAAGTATTTGAAAATGTGAGCGAGAAGGAATTATTTTCTTTGACTGAACATTATTTCTTCAGCTGGAATTTGTTGTCCTCAGATTCTTGCAGAAACCAGAATGAAAGGTTGGAGAGAGAAACTGCAAAGTAAGCCAAATAATGCTGTGTAACAAGCCTTGATTAAGGTGGAGGGGAAAATACAGACATTAGCAAAGGAATATACTTTATTAGCCATCGTGTCAGCCTTCATCAGCAATCTGACCAATGTGGTCTAATGAAATCTTCGTAATTTTTTCTATAGCACCGTTGTTTAGTAGAGACACCTCAGCTTATTTTGTATCTTTCCCTCTGATTCTGGAGCTGGACGCTAACACCGCTGTTACACTGCATTAGGAAATCACTGTTGAAATACTGATGCTCGTGGGAGATCTGTTAAATACCAGCTTTGCTCCCGTACTCTGAAAAGACTTATTTCATGTTTTCTTTTGAACCCTAAAAATGAAAGTATTGTATGCTTACATGAAAGAGAAAATAACTATTTAATTAATTGAGCATAAATGAATCACAGAGGTACATTATTTCACGTTTTTTATCAGATGTTGGCCTTTGGTTTTAGGTACAGCTGAAGTATTGCTTAGAGTGTCCCAGAATATGCAGCTCATGTTAGGAGAAAATTTGGGTAAAACCTCTATCTCTTTTCTTTCTCCTGCGTGGCAGAAGAGAAGATCAAATCGTCAAGTTAAAAGGAAAAAATATGCTGAGGAAGGAGAAGGGAAACAATCAGAAGAAGAAGCAGCTAAAGTTTCTGTAAAAATCAAGAAGAATTCTGCCCCTTTACCTGCTGAACAGCCTTTACAATTATTTGTGGTAAGTGAAAATTGGCTTGGTCTGTGGGAACTTGCTATTTGTCTCAAGGAGTTCAGTGAATAAAGCTCCTAACTTGGAATACGTCATTATTTCTAAGCCACAGTTTAGTCTGACATTTTGCTAAGATCTTGAAAACTGGAAGAAATTACTTTTTACTATTTTTTTTTTTGTGCTGCAAACATTTGTTGACTTAATTGAAGTTAAGAATAAGGTTAAGACTAAGGATGGGTATATCTCAAGTAATTTTTTGTGGCATAGGCATATGAAAAAGCTCTGTTCTAAGGTTACCATGACTTAGAGAAGCATCAAGTTATTTGGGGGATCTCTGCTTACTGAGATGTTTAAAAAGGGCACTCCTCCTCTCCCCACAACCTGTTCAGGTTTACACTTGACTGCTTAACTTGGTAGACTCACACTTACCGTCAAGCCCTTCGAGGTAAACAGAGTGGCAGGGAAGAAACAGGAAAAAAGTGTTTATGAGATGCTTGAAAGAGTGCCAGAAGTTGTAAGGGAAGGAGAATGATGATATAATTGGGAACAAATCAGACAAGAGGGAAGGTGACTGACTATTGCAAGCAGCTTTCTCAGATGATCTCTTTATCTCTGGAACCACAGCTCCCATTGTGGCAGAGCCATGTAATCCAATCTGTCTCTCATCTAAGCCCTGCTGGAATTCCCAGCCACTGCCTTCTCTCTCTGATTCCACAGCATGTTTGTTACCTGTGTGTGGAGTAGATGTATCAGACTGAGTTTGTCTCATGCTGGGTTTCTTTCCTCTTTTTTCCCCTGCCTGCCAGAGTTCTTCTCCAGTTGTGTATAACTAAATTCTGGGTATGTCCAGTGCATCAGTTTAGCTCAGCAGGGCATTCACAGTGTCTGGAAAGCATCAGAATCCCCAGTGCTTGCACTGAGTGTGTTTGGCAGGTGAGCACTGCAGCTGATGCTGTGTGGAAGTGCCAGACTTGCTGTACTTCTGCATGTAATCCTTTCTGGGAGGAGACCTGGATTTTAAATTTTACTCCCAGCCCGTTAGGGAATGCTACTGGTAGACGTTAAATTTACCTTTATTGCTCATGTTCTGACAAGCCACTTGTGGTTGAAGGTTTTAAGCCTGAGAAAGAGGGCTTTTACTGCAGTTCTATAATATCATTGTTTTCCTGTGTTTATAGGAAAATCCGAGTGAAGAAGATGCAGCAATTGTAGACAAAATCTTATCCTCCAGGGTAATAAAGAAAGAAGTAAGTGACTGTCACAGAATAAAATAGTTTATTTGAAAAAGGGGTTTGCATCTATCATTTTACATTTCCCCTGAATTTCCTTTCCTAGATATCTGCTGGGATGACAGTAGACACAGAAGAGTTTTTTGTAAAATACAAGAACTAGTAAGTATTAAAAAGTAGTTTCATTTGATGTGTTGACTGAACTATTAAGTATCATATTTATATACTCAAGTTTTATATTGTTTGAAGGTTATTTTGTCATCTATTGAGATTTTTCTTTACCACTTTAATTTTTAAATTACTAAGAATCTGCAATATATTGATAGTAATAATTCTAAAACTATCAGTATTGGGAAACCAACACTGTCCAATAAGCTGGCAGCCTTTATTTGCTGAAGAGAATTTTTTTGAGAAGATATTTATTAAGTTGGAAGATCTATGTATTTCCCCCAGCAGGGACTACATGCCTGAGGCAAATTTTAATTTCATGAATTTAAATCAGAGGTGTTTTGTGAACCTAGATTAGATTTACAGTGTCATGCATTTAGGAGATGCTGATGTAGTAGTCGGTCGTACTGTTTCAAAAAGAGAAAACTTGTGATAGAAGTAATTTTACATCAAAAGCAGGAAATAAAAAAAAACCTGAAGAAAAAAAGAACTTTTCCCATATTTTATTTTAAATTTCATATCCATTTTCCTGTCACTACTCAATTCTTGATGCTGAAAATCCAAGCACATTTTAAATTTTACATATGTGAATAATTTAATCAGATTTTTGCTAATAAATGTAATCTTTTTTTTGAGACTCGAGTTCCACATGTTGTTGGAGAACATTTACCTCGTGTTTTTTTGAAAGGATGAAGTCTGTCCTTTCATCTGAGAATGAGTAATCCCCAGCTGTACTTTATTTCTAGCATGTCTTTAGAAAGCTTAAAAAATGATGAAAATATACTAAAAAAGGGGTGTGAGGAAGAAATATGTGTACTTCTGTAATGTAATTTCAGAAAGGCTCTCCTGGGGGGCAGTTAGATGCTGTAGGTGCTGATGCTGATGGTTCCTCCTCCTTTCACTCAGAGCTTCTCTCCCAGCCCAAGCCAGTGACAGGTTCCTCTGTGAGCTTTCCGTGGGCTGAGCTTTGTAATCCAGCAGTGCCTGTGGAGAGATGGTCACAGGAGGTACATGGGAAAATCACATTCAATATCTTAAATGATTTCTATCTCTGGGTGATAGAGGTGTCAGATTTTAAACTTGACTTGTTTAAACTGACTTGAAATAAGCTTGTTTCTCTTCTTAGGACGCATGAAAGAAATTTATGAATTTATAGAGTTCTGTAGATTCCAGCTCAAATATGCTGTCTTCACTTGGTGCTGCAAGATGATTATTTGGAGGAATAAATCTTTGATCTTCATGGTGGATTCTGTTACTTTAGCAGTATTAAAAATAGATAGTAAGCTTTTGCTTTCGCCAATGTGTTAATGTCAATCTCTGTGATTTTAGCTCATATCTCCACTGTGAGTGGGCCACAGAACAACAGCTTTTAAAAGATAAAAGAATCCAGCAGAAAATAAAACGATTCAAAGTAAGGAAAGCACAAAGAGCTCACTTTTTTGCAGATGTGAGTATGAAATATAAATTAAATAAGCTTTTTTTTTTTCCCCTTGTAAAATTGTGATTAGTAGTTTGCTTTTCTATAAAAAAGCTGATTGTTAGGAAGTAAAAATGAGCCATTGGTGTTGGTTGCAGCAGGGGGGTGGGTTATTTAATGTAATTTTAAGAGCAAGTGTTCCGGAGTCACTGAACTAACCTGACTTACATGGTTTAAAAGTGGAATTGGTTGAGTAAGTACTTAGAAGTGGTAAGGAGGGAAGAATTATGTCAGTATGGCTAGTTTCTCTAGGGCTTCCACAAGACAGCACTTCATCCCAGAATGAGTGGATCTAGTGTCAAATCCCTCTTCAGTGAGTGCTGCCAAAGAGAACCAAAGGGATGTGTGCAGGGGACTGGTGTGGAATTTAAGGTCTGTGCAAAAGCCTCAATAATTTCCAACTTCCAAATTCATTTTGTGTATAATGAGACCAAGTCTTAGCAAATACCAACTATTTTTGCCTCTCTACTGATTTTATTAATCTTTCCCTGCAGATGGAAGAGGAACCTTTTAATCCTGACTATGTTGAAGTAGACCGGGTATTAGAAGTGTCTCTTTGTGAAGATAAAGACACTGGTGAGGTAAATATGTATTAAAGCAAAGTCAGGAAGATACACCTCCAAGTAGTGTTTGACAGTTGTAATTTTATCACATCTCAGAGTAACACTTTATTGGTTTTAAAGCTTCACTAATATTTTTAATGAGACATGACAGTCTTGTCCTTTCCTGTGCTAGCTGTGGATTTGAAAGAGAAATCAGCATTTCATAGCTTATCTTTTTATTAGTATTAATAGGTCATAGTAGACACAGCTTAGGTATTGTCTGACATAAATGTGAGGTTCAATAATTGTCTTGTGGGTTCCATCAAAAGGCTGATCCCATGTACTGTCCTGTGTCTCTGGTAGTGGCATGGGGTCACTGGTAATAAAAGCTTTAGGCAACCAGTGATTTTGAAGTGCTCTGATAGCCACCAGTGAACCTTTCCCTCTGTATTTATCAAAACTCTTTTTTTTTTTAATTTAAAGTACCTCTTCTGGAAAGCTATTACAGAATGAAAACATTCTGAGATAAAAAAAAGGAAACAGAAAAGCAAGTCAAGCAATTAAATTGCCAAAATTCAGAAAGAGTCTGAGACAAGTGGAGATCAAAGACTGAGAAGAAAGTTGTTGATTAAGGCTATTGGAATATCTATAATGCCTATTCTGCTTGTGTAGATAGCAAAATGAGCAGACTTTCACCCAGTGATTTCTGCATTAATCTTCCTAAAGCAGGGTTGAGAGTTAAAATGACTTTTCATTTGTATGCAGCAGATTTGTCATTATTAAACTTCTAGAAAAAATGTGTTGTCACAAGACTTTCCCCTCAGCTTCTGGAAGGATGACTCTTTATTTGGTTTTAAAATATTTATGTACTGAATCTAAATAAGATAATCTGCTTTGGTTCAATTTTTTTATGTATGTTGTTCATCAAGCCTGTAAAGCTCTATCAAGGTTTTGTTGATAAGACCTGTGGTTTAGGAGCTCTAAAGCTCTTGGGTTTAGGCCTAGGTAGCCTGATTTGGAGAGTGGAGGAAATGTCCTGGGTAGCACTTTTGTAGTTAGTTCTGCCCCCCTGCCCCATTTCCATAAATACTGTAATTCATCTTTCCTGAGTCTAAACCAGGATCTACTTGTGGGCAAGTGGGATTGAAAAGTACTCCACAGGTCTACAAAAAGTGGCAGAGTGTGAGGAACCAAGGATAAGTAGGTAGATAACAGGAATCTACACTGAACATTTAAAAAATTGTCAGAAATATGCTGCTGATTCCAGCTCTTGTGTAAGCAAGCTACTCTGATAGTAAGGCATATTAGCAGTCTGTATACTAAATTAAAAACTGATAACATTCAGAATTTTCTTCTGCAGCCTGTTATTTACTATTTAGTAAAATGGTGTTCGTTGCCATATGAAGACAGTACGTGGGAGCTGAAAGAAGATGTAGATCAAGCAAAAATAGAAGAATTTGAACAATTGCAAGCTTCCAGGCCTGATTCAAGGAGATTGGTAAAATTATATCTAATTTACTTGTCTGTCTTGGTAAATCTGACTTGGTTTTCCCAACTTTAAACTCCTGTGTTAAAACATAAGGCTTATTGACATTCTGTGTAAAGCATCTGTGTGCCTTGTTACCTAGGAATAATAAAATATTCAGGTAGGCATAGATAAATATTCTTACCTTAGTTGTTATGCTAAAAAAATAAAAATTTTTGCTTAGGCAAAAACCTGAGGTGCTGTGACTTTCTGAGCTTCTAACGGAGCAATGAGCTGCACATTGAAACTGGCTATCACAGAATGTGGGCACCTTCAAAATGAGCAGAAACCAGGAGGACGTATTAACACCCTTTTATAGAGAAGAGAGTTAAGTCTTGTGCTTCAGCACTGAAGAGAATTGGCAAATGACATCTGTCAAACAGATTCTGTAATTTCTTCCTGCTTTTATTTTTCTTGTTGTCGTTAAAGAGCTGGCTGAAAGAAAAAAATACGTGTAATAAGGAAACATGTTTTATCTTTAAATTATCAATCTTCTGTCTCCTAGAGCAGGAGAAAGCAAAATAGTTCTATTTCAAGTCCTGTATGTCATTGTCAGAGTAGGACATGTGTCCTGCGTGGTGTAGTACAACACTTGTTCTAACTTATTTCTTTTACATAACTAAATATGCACAGTGTTTTAATTTGGAGGCTTTGGAATTTATTTTAATGGTTTCTCCATCTACAGATAATGACAGTAGTCACGATTAACATCTTCATATTATATTGGGTTCATTTTTGTAGTATTTATTTAAAATCCTGACATTTTGGCATGTGGGAAGAAGAGCTTTTATACCTCTGTTACCATATTTGGCTGTGAGAGAAAAAGATGATTAAAGCGCAACTGTACAACTGACAGTCATCTCGGCATCAGCAACAAGTATTTTTGCTTCAGGCTCCAGTAGCTACAAGAAATTATTTGCT
Source organism: Falcunculus frontatus (assembly GCA_013398115.1). NCBI lineage: Eukaryota > Metazoa > Chordata > Aves > Passeriformes > Falcunculus > Falcunculus frontatus. Next base: position 1,468,581 of record VZRV01007534.1, read on the forward strand.
GACTGCAGCCCTGCAAGCAGGAGCGTGGCTGCTCCGGGTGTGGGGGAGTGGACAGATGGCAGCTGGTGGGAGAGGGGAGGAAGCCACAGCTGCTGGGGAGGGACAGCTCCTGCTGAGCCCAGACCTGGGCTCAGGTGATGCTGACGCTGGCAGTGCAGAGAGAGAAAATTCACATGGAAAATTCAGAGCTGCCACATAAGGCCACAAGAATCTCGAGTGAATGCAAGCTTTTATAAATGTTGAGAAATGGGGAGGGGGAAGGGGGAAGTACAGCTGGTGAGAAAAGCTCTTACTAAAATTACTTCACTTGAATGTGTGAGTTTGTTCACGTTGGGATGCAGGAGCTATCAGAAGAGTTTTCTGCTGGAATCCTACCTAGTATCAATCAAAAACTGCATGACTTCCCCTCTAAGTTGCCTGCTAAGCTGGAGGCCAGGCTGTTCTGGCTCCAGGCTTGGGAGCTAGTGTGTGTGCATATGTAGATATTTTATATGTAGCCTCTCAGCTTTCCTTAGCTTGCTAGGGTCCTGAAGGTGCTACACCTCGATACTGTCAGTCTGTTTTGTCGTGGTCTTTGCGTCATGACCCAGCAGATGCTGATGCTGACTTTGATCTCATCCCTTGGGGAAATCTACTCAGGACACTAAACCTCTCAGAAGTTGACTTTTTTTGTATTCCTGGCCCTGGCTTCCTGCATTGGCTGTGGGACAGAGCAGTCAGCATTGACCAGGGCAAGTGCAGAAGGGAGAGGGCAAGGTCACAGTAACTGTGTAGGTGCCCAGACTGCTTCAGCATCAGCATTCAGAGCTACTTAAGACTTCAGGGATGTTGGTAATCCCAAATACTCAGTTGGCTCTCTTGTAGGTCAGCTTCCTGTTCTTAGAGCTGCCAAAGTGAAACTTCATGTAATCTTGAAATTTCGTATATAAATGAATTAGTGTGTCATATTTTTCCTGCCAAAGTATTTATATTCTGTTTTTCAGAAACCAGTTGCTTGATTTTATTGTAATGTAGAATTAAATTAATTTTTAAAGTAGCAATTCATAGAGAAAAATAAATACAAATTTCAGGTTTCTGCAGACTATTAAGTGATGTTAACAATGACACTTTACTTTCAAGATTGAATAGTAGCATTCTAAATCTAAAGTGATACACTCACAAAATAGTGGGGTTAGATATTTTTGAAAAATAAAGCATATATCAACCTGTACATATATTAATCTTTTCCTTAAAGGACCGACCACCTCCAAACTCCTGGAAGAAGATAGAACAGTCCAGGGAGTATAAAAATGGCAATCAGCTCAGGGAATATCAACTGGAAGGACTTAACTGGCTCCTGTTCAACTGGTACAATAGGTATATGCATGGAATATTTTTTAATGTAGATTTTAAACCATGTGGAGCGAATCACCGTTATTGGGGATAAATACTGTTTTAACTAAATTAATTGGAATTTCTCTGCTTATAGCTAAAAGGATGTAACTGGAACAAGTTTCTCTCCCTTGGGGTGTGCAAGGATGTTTTTATCTACAATAATTAACAAAATATTAAAATAATGCAACTAATGTAACTGAAAATAAATTTTCAGTGGCTATGAGGAAATTAAAACAAAAACAACCAAAGTGCAAGCTTTCAGAATGTATTTCAAAAAAAGTTACCTCTCTTCAATAAGGCTAGTAAATAATTGTATTATCTGTATTTTAAGCTAAACTTAACTTTTACGCATTAGTGCTATGTGGTATGAACAGGAATATAATCACTTTGAAGGTCTTTCCCAGAATGATGTATTTTCTCTGTATCTAAATTGAATTTCTATTAATGAATCTTCCTACTTGCTGTATTTCCAAACTACCAGTTGTATCTCCTTTGTAGAGATGATGGCAGCATTTACCATTGATGTGCAGAAGGAAATCTGGGTTTAATTCTCATTGAAGCAGTGCAGAGCTGTGTGACACCTGCAAACAGAGTGAGGGGCTGGAATGTTTGGCTGAGGGCGACCATGGAGTGATAATTCATGCAGTAACTTAGTTATAAGCATCTGTTTAGTTCTGGAATCAAAAAGGGAAATTCGTTAATGATGCTCTAATGTACTCCTTTCATGCGAGTGTAGCTGGGATGCTTCCCATCTGTGATTTCTAGGGAATCTTCATTAATTTCTAGCAGTTTTGTCAAGGTGAATGTGCATGTACGAAACCTGCTTAATTTAAATTCCTTTAATTAGGGCAGAGGTAGTCCCAAAAGAATACTTCTGGAATATTTTTGTAGGAGAGCTTCACAGAACATTCCATTCTCAAGTTTTGATGGTGCTAAACCTGATGCAAAGCTTTACACAAAAGTTTTGTGAGCATTCTTTCACCTTAACCAGGGAATGCTTGCAAGGATCTTTTTGCAGTGCCTCAGTTTTGACTGTTGTTGCAAACTGGTCTATTTGAGCTTTGTTTTTATAAATTGTTCATTTTAGTAACAGCTTTAGGGTCTGTACTTTCTTTGATGGTAGTAACAAATATTTTTTGTTTTCAGGCGAAATTGCATTTTAGCAGATGAAATGGGCCTTGGCAAAACCATTCAGTCCATTACATTCCTGTATGAAATCCTCCTGACTGGTATCAGAGGCCCTTTCCTGATCATAGCTCCGCTTTCCACTATAACAAACTGGGAGAGAGAATTCCGCACGTGGACTGACCTGAATGTTGTGGTGTACCATGGAAGTATGATCAGCAGGCAGATGATTCAGCAGTATGAGATGTACTTCAGGGACTCCCAGGTATTGTAACGTCACTTGTGTGCAATAACTCACCCAAAACGTGGTTCAGGTGCCAGCAGTGACAAATGTATTTGACAATATCTGTGTGTTTATCTTGATGAAAGTCATTTCACGTTCCAGGATGTTACATATGAGCATCTTCAACAAATGCTTACTGGGTAAATTTAGTGGCAGTGTTCGCAGCAAGATGTGTGTTGTTTCACTGTGCTGAGTAATTTTGCAATTGAATAGCAGTGACGCTGGTACTCTTGTGGAGATTAAAGTGTACACAGATGGTTGCAGTTGGGTCCTGAATTTGAAGAGCAGGGAGAAAAAAAATAATACTGATTAAGCTCTGCTACCTTTATGTAGCTGTTGATTTCCTTTTGCTGATGTTAACTGTGTACAGTTTGCTTTTCAGCCTGAAATACATACCCTTAAATGACATGAAAAAACCTTGAAATCTGACTATTTTAAAACAGCTTTTTTTTTTCCTTTTTTATATATTGTGCATAATTTTTTTTTAGTTGTCATGGTATTTCTTCAAAATTGATAAAGCTGAGAACTTCTTGTTAATTAATGCTAAATATCAAAATGAGGTCTTGTTTGTCTAGTGAGTTATTCTCTACTGCCTTGCTGAAGGCCTTCCATATTCTCCTTGCCAGACCAATGGAGTAAGCTGGATAAAAAGTTTTCATTTAGTTCTCAGGTGATACTGTGATTATTTACTGTATGAGCAGTAACTGTATTAATGTCATATATTCTGATTGACTGTAGAATTTTTCCTGTCACTCTTTCATATTTTCTCAAGGTTAAAAATGGGGTTTTATCTACATGTACCTTTTGAAACAGTTCTATTAGATGGTTATATCTGTAATTCAGAAGTGCTTAAAATTTTTCTGTTGGTTAGCTAATACTGGATTTGGGTCCATGAATAATTACTCATTAGTATTAGTTAGAGAGTTACAAAGATTAATAAATGTGATGACAAAGCAATTTATAATGTAAAATCCAGTGTCTGGCTCCTGGCAAAATTTCAACAACAAAATCTGTAAATGAGTAGATGGGAGGGAATGTAACAAATTGTGTGTGTTGATGAATTTCTAGGGCCGTATTGTTCGAGGTACCTACAGGTTCCAGGCCATTATCACAACTTTTGAAATGATTCTTGGTGGGTGTCCAGAATTAAATGCGATCGAGTGGCGGTGCGTTATTATTGATGAAGCTCACAGACTGAAGAATAAAAACTGCAAACTTTTGGAAGGACTAAAATTAATGAACCTTGTGAGTAACTATAGTTCACTTTTTGGAATTGATTTTAGTTTGGTATAGTATGATAAAATATAAAAAATCTGCTTCACATGCCAGAAAAGACCTCTCAAGCAGTCTTCCTTGAGAGATAACTATTCCTGATACTCTTCAAACATATGTGGTTTTGATAGCTGATGCCGGTATATTTTTGATTAAACAAAATGTGGCAAGTTCTCACTGTAAGCATGATCTATTTCTGATGATACTGTTGTATAGTTTTTGTTTTGATTAGGATGAAAATACCATTTCAAATTTGCTTTAGTTTTTGTGCCATGTGTTAAAATCTGGAAAGTATTTTAAGCAAGTTATTTAACAGTAAAAGCAAGCAAGTAGTACAATTTTAAACAGATTTATTGTCTAGTCCAGTAGTTAAGATTTTACTTCATACAGCTGAAGATTTTTAAAAGTAGACACTACCATGTATCAGATGCACCATAACTAGTTTTGCATTTTTTTATTGCTTCATTATTACTTTCCTGTGGGTTCTCAGAAGTAATCTAAATTGCTTTCTGATACTTGCTTAGTATATACTTCTCACACTGTAGAGAGGGAGGATTATAAATGTGTGAATATTACAGGGAAAGTCAAAATGTTCACTCATTCCTTCATTACAGATATAGGAAGAGAAAATTTAAAGAAAAGCTGCTAGAAAATACTTACTGGCATTTTTTTAATAAATCTGCTTATCTGTATTACCTGTGTACTTAGTGACACACAGAACTGGTATTTTTGGGTTTTGATGCTCAGACTTAAACATTTTTGCAAATGTGTGCAGATAAGGTTATGTAAGGTTTTCTTTTTCCTTTTCTAGGAGCATAAAGTGCTGTTAACAGGTACCCCACTGCAGAACACAGTAGAAGAATTATTTAGCCTCCTTCACTTCCTGGAACCATTGCGCTTTCCTGCTGAATCTACGTTCATGCAAGAGTTTGGGGACCTTAAAACAGAGGAACAGGTATAGGTTCATCTGAGCTTTAGTGTTCAAGAGGGACTTCCTTTTAATTGAGCTACACTATTACCTTTTTATATTCCAACAAACTGTTGTGTTTCCTTTAGGTTCAGAAACTACAAGCTATCCTGAAACCCATGATGCTCAGGAGATTAAAAGAAGATGTAGAAAAAAAGCTGGCTCCTAAGGAGGAAACCATAATTGAAGTAGAACTAACTAATATTCAGAAGAAATATTACCGAGCTATTTTGGAGAAAAATTTTGCTTTCTTATCCAAAGGAGCAGGGCAGGCAAATGTACCCAATCTGGTTAACACTATGATGGAACTCAGAAAGTGTTGTAATCACCCTTATCTCATCAAAGGTAAATACATGATAAGGACTGATTTTTAAAAACTTTTTTATTTTTATTTAAAGTATGTAAGAATTTTGTAATAATTCTTCGATGGTTTCTTCGGCTTTTCCAAGGATTGGATTAGGTAGAAACATTTTTTTTTATAGTTACGAGACAAAATTGTGAGACATTTGCATATTTGAGGCCTGAAGCTTGAACTTGTTCTATAGGATTTCACAGAACATTTAGAAGCAATTATCTGATGGAAATGGTACATCTCTTTAAAGGCTGTATGAACAAGAACTTTCAGGTCTGAGTTTTAAAATGAATGCTTCTTTCCAGTTATATGGTCTGTCAGACTTCATTGCTTTTCTCACTTACTACTAACTGATGTTTTTCTTGACTTGCAAGAAAATACACTTTACATTCCAAAAGTTTTAGCTGTGGTTTCAGAAGTAGTATTCAAAATACCGGGTTATTTTCAAAGACTCATGACCCATTTAAAGTATCACAAAGAAAAAAGAACTCTTTTTTTTAGTAGGTTTTTTTACACAATACTTGACAATAAGTATTTCAGGTTTTGAAATTTGGAGGAGGGGAGTTCTTCTCATTCAAGGTGTTTTTTCTTTGGTGTTCTGCTTAAAAACTTAAGACTTGTTTTCAAAGTTGATAAAAACAGATGTTCTTGCTTAGACTTCAGATCCACCCAGAACTCTGTTCTGTCTCCATCAGTGCCTAAAGGAGGATATTTAGAGTACAGCACTGATTTTGGTAACTTAGATTTGAATGTATGTGGAGATACCTGTGTGGATACACACCTATAGATATGGAAATACATCCTTTGATAGGTGCTGAAGAGAAGATCCTTGGAGAGTTTAAAGAAACATACAGTCCAAGTGCTCCTGACTTCCACCTGCAAGCAATGATCCAGTCTGCTGGGAAATTGGTTCTTATTGATAAGCTTCTTCCAAAAATGAAAGCAGGAGGCCACAAGGTCCTTATCTTCTCTCAAATGGTGCGCTGCCTTGATATTTTGGAGGATTACCTTATACATAAGAGGTAAGATTCATATTCTGTATCCTGTAGTATATTGTGTGAATGTTAGTGCAGGATTAATGACAGCAGCACACCAAAGCTGGGAGTTGTGGTCTTTGTTTGCTAATCAGTGTGAAACTTTGTGTTCTGTGTTCATTTGCTCACTGACTAATTAAAAACTTCAGAGAAAAACTAAAGAGAGTCCAATCTGAGTAAACCATGTGCTTTCAGTTTGTTGCTTTTTCCTTTAAACATTCATTTATGTATATACTGTTTTTACATTTTCTGTCAGAAACCAAGTTAAGTTCAAGCTTATCATTGCTTGTCCAAACCCCAGGAAGCACTGAATGTGTTCTTCACTTACACAGTGTTGAACTGGGACCAGATGGATCCAAGATACAGCTCCTTACTTCCAAAGGAAGATAAACACAAAGTGATAAACAGCTGGAGATGTGGTTTTTTATTAATGTCGAAGTGCAAATGTTCTTCCTGTCTTTCCTAAATTGACTGCTTTGAATTTTGCAGCAAAGCTGAACTGCCAGCCATAAACCTGCTCCTTAGGCTGGCTTTGGCCATCACATGTAATTGCACCCTCTGATTAGTACTGACTGTTGACTCCATGGAAACTAAATGCTTATTTGAGCATGTGACTAAATAAATGCATAAAACCTTAAACCTTAAACTTGGTTACAATCAGTAGTTGCTGTATCAACCTGAAAATCTATGACAAGGCATAGTTCTTGTTTTACTAGTGGATTTGTTGCAATGTACATACTGCTTTGAAGGGTATAATTGTCAATGAACTACCTCTTTTGGTGATAGTTTTATATTAAGCCTGTCTGTTTGACCTGGGAGTGCAACAGTTTCTGTGTTTTATTTTAAAAAATTAATTTTAACTTCATCGTAGTACTTATAATTCAGTATGGAAAATATTCCTTTTTCTGAAACGTTGTTACATTTAGACCAGTGAATCATATCTACAGGTGGAATATTTCGAAATCCATAGAAGCTGAAATTTGCTCTGTGCTGCCATTTGATTAGAAATGCTGGAGTGCACACATGATCAGTTGTAGTACTTAACAGAATTCAGGCCTGTAGGAGATAGATGGCTGCCTGCCAGAATGCCTGTGGTCCTGTGGATTATCTGCTGTGCCATTTTATAGCTGATGAGAAGAAAAATGGTTGTGAGGCTTTTTGACTAGTAGATACACATTCAGCATCTTGTTCAGTTTACAGCTGCAGAAGTATTTGCTCCTGTTTTAAGCATTTTACTTGATTTCAGAAGTTTCAAAGCAGTCTTTGTAATTGTCAAAGGTAACAAATGACAGTTTTACTTCAGGCTTGAAAATTTGCTGGGTTAAGTGTAGGAAGCCTTGGTAAAGACTGTTAAAGGTGCTGTCATGTCATTTTTGTTCCATTTCTCTTAAGCTTTACAGAATCAATATGCAGTTTGTCCAGTGACAGCTCGCCAAGTTCTGCTTTCTGCTGATTACTTGGTTCCCCCTAACGTGTTCAGACAATTTGGTATATAATAGAAGAGTCCACTGTCCTGCTTCTGTGACCCTAGACGGGGATCCAAGGATAATATGTGAAAAACTTGAGTGTCCACATAGGACTTCAGATTAGGGTGTGTTTTAATGCAACTAAGTGCCATGGCAATACATGTATAATCAGGTAGTTGCTTAGTGGACAAAATGCAGAAGAACTTGTCTTAAAATGCTCAGTGTTTGGACTTGCTGGTGTGTATTGGTGCTACAGACATGCAAGTTCTGACATGATTCTTGGTTATGTTACCCACTGCTACTCAGAGTTAGTCTTTATCACTTGCATTCACTGTAAAGAATAAATACATAAGCAGTAGATCTGTTCAAATGAACCCTTAAATGATAAAAACATTTGTAATGCTGTGTGTGTTGTGTCCGTGGCCGTGTGCAGGTATTTGTACGAGCGAATCGACGGGCGCGTGCGGGGGAACCTCAGGCAAGCTGCCATCGACCGCTTCAGCAAACCAGACTCGGATCGCTTCGTCTTCCTCCTCTGCACCAGGGCTGGGGGCCTGGGCATCAACTTGACTGCAGCAGATACCTGTATCATTTTTGATTCTGACTGGAATCCCCAAAATGACCTGCAGGTAAATTTCTTTGAGCGTGGTAGCAAGCCCTAATTAAACCCGATGGATGAAAATTTCATCACTTTGAATATTGTTTCTGTTTGAACACACATAATTTTAAAACATTCATGTTTCTAAGTCGTGTGTTTAAAGTTTTTTGATGTCTTCTATTCGGAAGAGATTTCATTCGGTTGGGAACTTTTTCTTTCAAATTGGTTACTTCTGAAAAATACAACGCAGGTAAAGTCAGTGAGTCACCCTTAAGAATTGATGACACTGTGAACCTGGGGGCTATTATTTGCATGTACTGATTAACACAATTTGTTGAAATAGAGGTGTTCAGTTGAAATATAATGTACAGAAAAGGATTTATATGCATTAAGAAAAAGTGAATTAATCAAATGTAGGCATTGGATGCTGAAATTGAAATAATTCTCAAGTTGCAACTCCTTTACTCTTTATATCCAGAGATCAGATAACTTAGGAGTTAGCAGATCTTTTTACCTGGTGTTACTGCAAGGGAAGGTACCAGTCAGGAGCATTGAGCACAGGGCATTCATCTGCATTTTACTTACTACACTGTTTAGAAAACTGTTCATAATGTGGAATATGTCTGATAGCTTCTGTTTGCTTAAATGTGTATTGACTCCTTTTGAGTTCATGCTCTTGTTTTTGGCTTGGGCTACAACAGAAACGGGTTTTTAAAAATCATTATCTTATTCCTAGGTAAGTCTAAATTCTAACTGCCCTTCTCCCATCCTTCCAAAGGCTCAAGCCCGATGCCACAGGATTGGTCAGAACAAAGCAGTGAAGGTCTACAGACTGATCACACGTAATTCCTATGAGAGAGAGATGTTTGACAGAGCAAGTCTGAAACTGGGACTGGATAAGGCTGTCTTGCAGAGTATGAGTGGAAGAGAAAACAGTGTTGGTGGTGTATGTAGATTTATTTCCTGAAATAACCTTCCTTTTGCTTTTGTAATCATGTGGGAATTACTTTAAATCACAGAAGCTGCCACTTTTCCCTTTTTCTGTCATTTGCATCTCCATTCTGTTTTCTGATGTGGACTAGCAATATAGCTGATATGATTTTAAATATAGTCAGTCACTCTGATAAGTCTTTCACTGTTACTTGCCTCATAAAGTTCAAGGTAGATAATGTCAAAGTTAAAACAAGGAGAAAGGTTTCTCTTTGTTTTCTTGTATCTTCTCATATTAATATAATGTGTTACTTTAATGTAAGTATGAACAGGTAATTTTTTAAAACATGCACATCATGGTGTTGAGAATATCCAAAGCAAAAGAGAGGCGTACTTGTAAAAAAGTGTACTGTAACCACCTTATTTGTTATTTCAGCTGTCAGCTAGACTTTCTCTTAGCTTTTAATACTCCAGATTTAGGCTTATAAATCATAAGGCACAGTTAGGTTGTGGAAAGATGGGAAAGGGAAAGAGGAAGGAAAAAGACTTCAAGAGTTTTTTTTCTTAACTGTCTAAACCCGATTTTATTTGCTCAGATCCAACAACTCTCCAAAAAAGAAATAGAAGACTTGCTTCGAAGAGGTGCCTATGGTGCCATTATGGATGAAGAGGATGAAGGCTCCAAGTTCTGTGAGGAAGACATTGACCAGATTCTGCAGCGTCGGACCAAAACGATCACTATTGAATCCGAGGGGAGAGGCTCCACGTTTGCCAAGGTGCAGAACAGCAGGGTGTTCTGTGACAGTAAAGAGCTGTAATTGTGACTGGATGTTGAAGGGTTGAGGCCTTATTTTTATATTATGTTTACTTGTGTTTAATGGGTGTGTGTGTTAGGTACATATTTTGGGTTCTTGCATCTGTATGTTTATGTTAACGTGCACATAAAAAATCAGATTTGCACAGGCAGATTCTGTAAATGCCAGGTGCAAGGAGCATGCTTGAGTAAAGATAAGTAATGGATCTGTGCTGCTTTGGAAAAGGCTGGGGGTTGTGTGAGATCTAATGAGCTGCTTTAACCAAGAATATTAGAACAAATTTGGTTATAGATCTCTTTGTGTTTAGATACATTAAGAGCAGGGGAAAATATATATGACAATAATAAAGTTAAAAATTGTCAGGCTTATTCTAAAAATGCATAAACAAAGGGTATATTTTGAACCTTGATCTTTTTTGGTAAGAGTTGGAAAAGCAAACTAAGAAACCTCCAAAAATAGCAGTGAGTGGAGATACGTATATGTACATGGGAAGGGGGCTGAGAGTGTAAAATATCAAGCAGTAAAACTGAGCTTGGGGTATGGGCACTTCATGAATGCAGTTGTGAGAATTCCAAAAGAATTAAAAAGGCAAAGAAAAAGGAAGACTTGAAATATAGTAAATGTATATTTATATTCTTAAACAGCAATATTTAAAAATATGATTTATTTATATGTTTATTTAGGTTTTCTTATATCTTGCTGATTATGGCTTAAATAATAAGTAGGCTTCTAAAGATCATCATCACTGTCTTTTTATCAGAAGAGTTAGAAATTTTTATATCTATTTACTCTTTTCCCAAATGCAGTGTATCAGGGTTTTTTAAATGCCTTCTGAAATTAAGCCTATTCCATGCACTCAGGCTTTGATTGTTGGCATCTTAAACGCCCCTTTGAAATTTCCCTCAAGCGAGTACTTCTGCATGAGATGAAATCCCCAAATGCTGATAAGCCTCTTCAAAAGATTCTTTTTTCTTCCATTCGAGTAATTTAGATTCAGACTTAGAAACAGAAGAATCTTGCTGCTTAATGTTCTTCTCTCCTGATGGTGCATAAAAGTTCATTAGATTTTTCTGATATATTATGGATCTGATTTTTAAAAATTAAGGGGGAAGAGAACTTTTGAGATGCTTTGCAGTGTAAGTAACTTCTAAAGTCTTAACAGCTGCTTGGGAGATTTTTGATGAAATAAGGTCATGCAATCTTCACAGCACGGAGGCAAACTACAAACTTTTGATGTATGATGTTGGTAAGCTTTAGTTTTATCTATTACAGGCTAGTTTTGTTGCATCTGGAAACAGGACTGATATTTCACTAGATGATCCCAACTTCTGGCAGAAATGGGCCAAAAAAGCAGAAATAGATATCGATGCTATCAGTGGTAGAGTAAGTACTTTTTTAATGTGTGTTTTTTCAAGTCTGTGCTGGCTGTTGAATTCTGAAATTGCAGGTATGGGATTTCTGGTGCTTTTTGATAAATATTTCAACAAATCAGACTTTTTGTGCTGGCTGATTTGTGCATGAGCAGTCAGCCTGCTGATAGCTGTAGTATTTCCTATTTCCCTGCTGTCCTGAAAAAAGGTTGGACGTCTTTGGTTTTTGTCAAAGACCTGAAAATTATTGAAAGTATGGAATTATTCTGATTGCTCCATTTCTCTGTAAATCCTTGACTGGAATCGGCAAAATAAGTCACTTATGACCTGTATAAATTTTATAATACTGAAATCTGTGAAATCCTATACTGAAGACATTCCCCATGCATTTAGTTCGAAAAGGTTTCAGTGCCCCTTTTCTCTCACAAAGCCTGCAGAGTAGTCTGTGTAAGTATTCAGCTCAGATGAGATACTCTGTGTTGTTTATAGCTGATGTACTGGCATTAGCATATGAAACTCGTTTTTTTTTGCCTTAAATACCACAAAATGTTTTACTTGCTCCATGGGTATTCACTGTGATGGCTTTACAAAATAGCTGTCAACGACAAGAGATAGGAATTGTTTCTGAACTGAAGCCGTGTACTTGAGAAAAACTCACCAACTGTTTCTCTCACAAGGTTTGTTTGCAATTTTGCAGAACAGCCTGGTTATCGATACCCCAAGAATCAGGAAACAAACACGGCCCTTCAGTGCCACAAAAGATGAGCTGGCAGAGCTGTCTGAGGTGGAGAGTGAGGGTGATGAAAAACCAAAGCTCCGCAGGCCGTGCGACCGCTCCAATGGCTATGGAAGGACAGAGTGCTTCCGGGTGGAGAAGAACTTGCTGGTCTATGGGTATTGTGGACATCCTTCTTCATTCTGCGAAGTGTTTTAAAAATACTTTTTTTCCGTGTACGAAATTGTATTTGTGGAATAACTTAACTCTGTATTGGCAATAACCTGGTGTGTGTGCAGAGAATGTATTTAGAACAGGAATTTATCTTGCACTCTGTATAAATCTTCTGACAATTTGCAATTAAAGGAACATTAAGAAAGAAGGGTGAAAATCTTTCTTCAAATGAGATTATAGCTTTTAATATGGGTACTACAGGAGTCTCTCTAAAAATCATTACAGTAAGTGCTGCAGGCAGGCTCAAGACTCCTTAAAGAATGTCTGAAATAAAGCCTTGGTAGGTAGCTTGATTTTCATGATTGTAGAACATCTCGCACTTCTATGAGGCACAAATAGGAACTGAGAATCTAACCAGTTATTTTAAGCGTACTGAAATCAGATAAGTTGATTTGGAAATCAAATCTGAGGTCTTCTCTTACCCATCTTACAAGAAAAATAACAGCATTCTTGTCAGAATGAGTTCCCATCAGTTTTGTGTCTTTGAAGTCTACAACAATCATCCATATTTTTTGTAAAGAGGCAGTTTTTGTTTAAAACTCTGTTTTAATCAGAGGGAGTTACGTTGCAAATGTTATTCTTATTTTCACTCAGGAACTTCAGCTGAAAGAAAAAAGTTGAAAGCTAAGTGTTTTAGAGAACAATTCCTTTTTGTAAGAGAAGTCTGTAGGCCCCCCCCCGCCGTGTTTCACTTCCAGGTGCTGATTGTGTTTCACTTTGGACTAGGTGGGGTCGATGGAGAGAAATTCTGTCCCATGGTCGCTTCAAGAGGCAGCTGAATGAACAGGATGTGGAGATAATTTGCCGAGCCCTATTAGCCTATTGTCTTGTTCACTACAGAGGGGATGAGAAAATAAAAAGTTTTATATGGGATCTCATCACCCCAACAGAGGATGGGCAAACACGAGAGTTACAGAACCACCTCGGTAAGGACTTAATGTGTTTCTGCAGTTAAACAGCTTCATGTGTGTGCTTGTGGTACTGGGATAAAAACAGCTAAAAACCCTCTCTGAACACATCTACTTGAAATAAATGGGATTTATTTCAAATACACAATTCAACTGATTCAAGTGTCATTTCTGCTTTGCCTTTCATGTGATGGCTTACCCAAATGGTGCTCGGTGTGAGCTTTCATTTCAGTTTGTAAGAACCTATTCTGTTTCGTAGTAGGTGACAGATAACACACTCCTCTTTTCCCCCTCTTCTGTTTTGTCTTTACTGGCTATGCGTACTCCATAGATGCTCTGAGACACAGACTCGTGTCCAGAGCCTGATGTTAGTGTTGTTCCTGCACTGCAAATTACAATATCTGTATAGGAAATAGCAACTGTAAGAATCATGGGCATCTATATCTATACCTTTAATATTTTATGTTATATAGGCTTATCAGCCCCTGTGCCTAGAGGAAGAAAAGGGAAAAAAGTGAAGACCCAGGCTAGCACTTTTGATATACACAAAGCAGAATGGCTTCGAAAATACAATCCAGAACATCTGTTGCAAGATGAAGGATACAAAAAGCACATAAAACACCATTGCAACAAGTAAGCAGTAGCTGAAGTGTGAATGTCTTTCAAATTTTTTTTTTAAGTTTGTTTTTTCTTCTAATTTCTCATTGTCTTAGAAGACTTTAGAACAGTTGTGGCAGTAGGAAGAAACAAGTTTTAATGGTGTTGGTTTGATTAGAATAAAAAGTTCATAGTATATTTGGAGGTGAATGGATGTTTTCACATGTAAAATGATTCTGCTAAAATTTTTAAAGAAACTGGTTTTGTCTGTGGAGAGATGTCTTGCTAACATGTTTGGGATGCCTTGCAGCAGCCAAGGGACTAAAGAGTGGGAGTGCTTAGACTCAAAGAGACTGAAAGCACTGAAGTTTTTGCCCCTCAGTCTTCCATGCTGTTTCCCTGGCATGTTTTCTAGGCTTCAGAGAATCTGAGCTACCAGCTTGTGAAAGCTTAGTCATTCATGGCAATGAATGAGCTTGGTTTAGATAAATGGTATTTCTGCAGGAAAAATTAGCATATTCTGCTTGGATAATTCATACAGCTGTAGTCAAGAATTGAGGTAAAGCATGGAGAAGTCATTGGTGTCGTGCACCAAATTGTGAGTGAGAAGGAATGCAAAGGTTAAGGGGAGGATGTTCACTGTCAGCCCACTCAATCCTCTCTAAGGGCATGTTCTAAGCAGGAAAAGGGAAATAGCAGTATGTTCTTAGCAGTATTTTATGAAGCAAGTGAGGAGTGTTCTGCTGACCCTGGTCTTCGGGATTTGAAAGAAATTTTGTGATGAAACAACTTGTAAATGTGGGTCACCTGAGTTAGATGTTCCCCTCTTTAAAACTGAAGGAAATATGTTTTAGGAAAATGACTTGAAATCTCTGTGATATTACAAAAGACAGAACAAAACCATCCACAGCTATTGAAAGCTTTTAGAGTTCTAATATTTGTATTTCTTTTTCTTTGTTTAGGGTCTTACTTCGAGTAAGAATGCTGTATTACTTAAAACAAGAAGTCATTGGTAATGAATTCCAAAAGGTCTTTGATGGAATTGATGCCAGGTGAACTATAGAGAGATTATTTTTGCTTGTTTATTTCAGATGTTAGATGAAAATTCAAAAATCTGCCTAGACCTAACTAAGAAATGTTAAAACTAAATGTGTTTATCCTGAGGCTGTGAGGAATATGTTTTTGTTTTCTCTTTGTTTACTAAACACTTCATCAACTTGCTTGAGGAAGTCCTGATTCCTCTTTGAGTCTAGCTATATAAATTAAAATAACATGAGACAAATAGACTGAAAAAGTGAGTAAAAGATAGAATTATGTACTTGACATGCTAATTGGCAAGGTTTCCTGTGCTTTTGATTATGTTCTGTGTATTCTGTTAATGTCTTTATTTTTTCTTTAATTTTTTTTAATGCAAGTATTGCTGTTTGGAGATTCTTGAACTCACTGCTTCAAGAGCTTGTGGCAGATAGAAAGTTGTAATTTGATTCAGTACCATTAGTGAGAGAGCAGTCCCTCTCAGCTATTAGACACTAACACAGATAATCCTTGGTTTGCAAAGTTGTGCAAGCACAGGCTGCTGGGAGTTGGTGAAGTTCACTGAGAGAGGAAGAATGTTGTATACTGGTTTTCCTTTTGTATTCTTTCTGTTACTGGTTTCTCAAATACAAAATACCAAGCTGTCTGGGCATTTTGTAGTGCTGGTTTTAGGGGTTTACTGTATTTGTGTGCTTGAAGAGAGAAGTTTAACGTCCCACATAAAGTAGAAATGTACTAAGAGAGTATAAACGTTTTTTTCTTCCTTGGAGTTCTATTGATGTTGGTATACTCTTGGTGATTCTCTTTAGTGAAATTGATGTTTGGGTTCCTGAGCCAGATCACTCTGAAGTTCCTGCTGAATGGTGGGATGCAGAAGCAGATAAATCTCTTCTAATTGGAGTTTTTAAACACGGTGAGTAATGAGGGTGACTGCGTATGTACTTTCCCACCCCCCAATATAAAAACACCCTACACTTATTTTTTTTAGTAGTTTACTCTGGAAGTTAAATTTTTGCCACTTTTTTTTCCTTTATAGGTTATGAAAAATACAACACTATCAGAGCAGACCCAGCTCTTTGCTTCTTGGAAAGGGTTGGAAAACCAGATGAGAAAGCAGTTGCTGCTGAACAGAGAGCAAATGATTATATGGATGGGTATGGAAGGGAATGATTTAGGACCTCAAAGCAAACAAATTTGAGTTTACATGCTGTACCTTATTCTCTTCCTAAGTGTTTTTACATGAGTTTGATGTCATTGTTGTGAGGAATACTACTTTGATTTTACTTCCATAGAGTGGAAAAGAGGAATGGTATAACAGAACCGTTGAAGTTTGGGATTTCACAGTTAGGGGAAAAATGCAGTGACTTGTTATTAACAAGGATTCTGCCTTGTGTTAATTTATTAATACTACTTAGACACTGAAGTGCAAAAGCCTTCAGAGATGGAGTGCTATAGACCTGTTTAACTTGATTTCAGGTCAGCTTTTGGTGTCTTAGTCTTGTGTAGCTAACCAGTGACCCCAGTAGATCAATGTGAGAATTACTGATAACTGTTGAAAGAGAAAACTGCTTTCATTCATTGCCTCATCAGTGAGGTTTTTAGTTGTGGTCATAAAGAATACATTTGAATAAGGCAGTGAATTGGGGGGAGCAGGATTCAAGCCAAAGCTGCCGTGAAATATTTTCTTCCTTTCAAACAGAAAATTAAATACAGTATCTTACTAAATTTAAATCAGTTTTGCTTAATTGAAAAGAGTGTAAGAACTTTTCAATTAGTAGTGTAACATATTACTAAGATGGCTTCTTTTGTGTTGAAATTTTAACAGGGATGTAGAAGATCCAGAATATAAACCAGCACCAGCAATGTTTAAAGATGACATAGAGGTATAGTAGGCACCAATTAATAGCTCCTTTTAACACTCATTCACTGACACACTTGGTAATACTTCCACCTTTTTGTTGAGTAAATTATTACATTTTTTTTTTCTGTATTTCTCTAAGTTGACAAAGCTTACTCTCGATGTGTTTCAGAAGTTGTCTGAGTGGGTGGGAATGGTAGGGAATTGTTGCATGGTTTGCCTTGTTAGCCATTTATCCAAACTGTTTGTTACTCTTGTTCTTTGTCATATTCATAAATTGTTGCAAGATATAAGTTTAACCTAAATCTCTGGAGAGAGCTATATTTTAAATTGTGCTTCACTTTTGTTTTTTTACAGGATGATGTTTCATCCCCAGGTGATCTAGTAATAGCAGATGGAGGTAAATCCATAAAACTTCAAATCTGAGTCAGTTCCTTTCGTGTTCTGAATTGTTTAACTCTTGTGATTCTTGGCTAAAATGTAGTTAGATTGCCTAGTGTAGAACCATAGACACCAGCAATGATTAACTTCTTTATTTTTCTCATGACTTGGTCTTCACATAGATGGACAAATGATGGAAGGGGACAAAATCTATTGGCCCACTCAGTCTGCCTTAACAACGCGTCTGCGCCGCCTGATAACGGCTTATCAACGAACAAGTAAAAACAGGCAGGCCCAGCAGATCCAACCCACATTGCCAGTACAAACCAGTATGATGCAGCCTCCATATGAAGAAGCTGCCCTAAATCCAAAGATGGCTGCTAAGATTGAAAGACAGCAAAGGTATGTGCAGCATGCAAATACACTTTTTCAGTCCACCCTTACGTAAAAAATGGTAAAGACATAATAATGGGTGAAACAGTGAAGAAAATGACAGAATTTCACATCTTTTTCTTGCTGGTCAAGATGGACAAGAAGAGAAGAAGCTGACTTTTACAGAGTTGTGTCCACATTTGGAGTGGTGTTTGACCCTGAAAGGGGACGATTTGACTGGACCAAGTTTCGAGCGATGGCTCGGCTGCACAAGAAAACTGATGAGAGCTTGGAGAAGTACCTGTATGCATTTATGTCAATGTGCAGGAGGGTCTGTCGTCTCCCCTCAAAAGAAGGTGGGTGTGCATGTTTTTACTTTCTAAATTGTGTGTTGTCAGTGCTTACCTTGAAAAGGTTTTTCTTTCATGTGTTGGAAAATAAAAAATAGGGGAGGAGGAATTAAGGAAACATGTTGAGAGTAAAACTGAAAACTTATAATGGTGAGACATTTACTGATCAGAGTTGTCTACTTAAAGTACTGATTAGGTGTTTTTTGCAGATTCTCATTTGTTTTGTTCTAATACAGAGCTCGTGGACCCAAACATTTTTATCCAGCCCATCACAGAGGAACGCGCTTCCCGGACTTTGTACCGCATCGAGCTCCTGCGGAAAGTGCGAGAACAGGCTCTCAGACACCCACAGTTGTTCGAGCGACTAAAGCTGTGCCAGGCAAACCCAGACCTACCTGTCTGGTGGGAATGTGGGACTCATGACAGGGATTTACTTATTGGAGCTGCTAAACATGGAGTTAGCAGGACAGATTATCATATTCTTCGTGATCCTGAACTCTCGTTTATGTCTGCCCAGAGGAACTATAATCAAAACAAAGTGGCTCTCTCGAGGACTTCTACTCCACTCTTGCACCAGTACCAGATGGCATTATCTGCTTCTCCTCTTACACCTCAGTCGAGACTGTCAGATGCTAAAGTGAATGCTTTTGAGGACACAAAAGCTAAAAATGAAAATCTGAAAGAGGACCCTCAGTCTTCTGAAGATGAATCTATGTCTACAGAGGAGACACAGACAATACTGAAATCTGAACCTCTGAGTCCCAAAAATGGCACCCCGATACAAATTACAGACCACAGAACTAGCGTGAAGGTTGAGACAGACAGGCGCATGGTGGCAGCAAGGACAGAGCCTCTAACTCCAAACCCAGCTTCCAAAAAACAGAGAGTCAGCAAAAGGGGGTCTGACTCTAGCTCTGACTCAGACTCTGACTCAGATAGATCATCCTGTTCTTCCAGGTCATCATCTTCATCCTCTTCGTCTTCCTCATCTTGTTCGCACTCTCGATCTGGTTCTAGCTCTTCATCATCTTCATCTTGTTCTTCAGCATCTTCATCCTCCTCCTCATCGTCCTCATCATCATCGTCGTCGTCATCATCATCGTCTGAAGAGAGTGATAGTGATGAAGAGGAGGCACAAAAACGTGGTATGTGTGTAGTCTTACTTCTGCAGTATAACTCTTAACTGAACTAGTTTATTCTTAATGGAAAAATGTCTAAAAAAGGCTATGAAATCCCACATAAGTAAACTTTATTAAACGTAAAGTAAACGTAAATAAACACATTTGTTTGATTCTTCCAAATGAGTTGGAAGAATTTCAGGAATACTGCTTTTTGTTTGCTTCATATCAGTGCCTTGGGTGAGGTCCTTAGGATGTTTTGACTGGCTCCCTAAGCAAGGTTGCTGTGCATGTGGTTCGTGTGTGGGAGAGTGCAAGGGACAGTGTTTTCTGGAAATATATTGTGTGTGTGTGTATTCCCTGCTATGGTTTCTTTTTCTTTCTAAACAGATTCTTTAGGTTTCCCTGTTTGTTTTTTCCACTCTTGCTCACCTGTCTTTGTAGCTTCCTCATTGTTCTTTCATGAAACCTGCCAGCTTCCTTCTGTCCAAACTCGAGTCATGTCAGCTGCTTTCTCTTGTGAACTGGAGGTGCCCAAACAATGTTCTTGCACTGAAAATTTTCAAACACTTAAACACTTTTAAAATAATTCACTTAAAAAAAGCCCTGCTTAGGCAAGACTGAGATGACTGCAGCACATAAGACCACGTAATACAGAGACATAGTGAAAGCTTCAAACTAGAAGCAAAAACCTCTGAAAAAGTGATTTAAATTTTTTAATAACGTAACCATTCATTATTTAATACACTCCTTTCTTTGCTGCTGTGAAGTGTCCTCTACTTCCCCCATTGAAACTCAGAATGTGGAAAGGTTTCTCTAATGTGTGATACAAATGGTAATAGAGAAGGGAAGAAAATGAAGGTAGGCAGTGGGATTAAAGCACAAGTAAAGAAGACTTTTTTTTTCCAATACCTTAGGGAAAAAGGTGTTGTGTTAATCAGGTGGATCTTCTTGTCCATGGAAATGACAAATGGAAACCATGGTGTTAATTTAGTGGGGAAATGATTACTGGGCAAGTAAAATACCACTTAAAGAAAATTGCTAATATGCTGCTGTGTGTAGCAGGGAAAGGACATTTTCAGAGGAAACAGTTGAATTCAAACGGTAAAACAATGAGAGCAAAGGAGTGCTTATATGATGTAAATATTCAGATAGAGATTGTGGATACCATAAGTCTACTACAAGTCCAAGTATTAGGCTTGTTCTGTGCCAGCCCAGTCTGTTTAGGCAAGTAATTGTGCCTTCCTCGGCCTGCAGAATTCCGTAAGTCAATTGGCCTTTTTGTTTTGGTTTTTTTTCTGGCAATTTTGCTGTCGGTGTTGAAGAGACTGGTCAATGCTGGAAAGTTCACTTAACTTCATTTGTATTTTAATTTTAAGCCCAGGTTTTATTTCATTGGTTGTACAGTGACAGCAACTCTTTGGCATACTTTCCACATTTGAAACATCTCTGAAGGCAGTGCTGGATTCTATCAGATGGCTCAGTACAGAGCTATTGTTAAAGACAAATTTGATTTCTGTAGAGCTGACCCTCTTACTCCTTGTGCTGATGTAGTAGTTACCTTTTCAGGGAACACTTTTTTTTTGTTTTTTCAGACTGTTTCCTCATGTCATAGTGAAAATTCTATTGTTGTCTGGATGGAGGCAAAAGTGAAATACTAATGATGAGAGAAATACAAGAAAGTCAGAGGTCACACTGGAAAGATAATAGGGAAAGATCCTCAGTAATTAAATATTGAACAATTGAATTATGCAGGCACACATGTTCAAGACATGGAACATGCAGTAAACGAAATGGGCTGTGCTTTAAAATACTATCCCAGTAGATTTGCCATGTGCTGGTGATAGACACCTTTGATTTCAGTTTAATTCTATATTTCAGTGAATGTTGGCTTGCAAAAGAAGTACATTAAGTGAAGACTGTCTGTTAGATTACTCTGAAGCATGTCTGTTTCCAAATAGCTGAATGTTTGACATCTTAAGCTTCGAAATAGTATATTTTGGAATATGTGTGGAATTTATATCCCTAGAAAAGGATTGGCCTGAAAAACCTAAGAGATTAATTCTGCAGTTTAACTTTGTGTTTGGCCTTTCTCTGAACATTGTTCTGTGTGTTTGTTCTCCCGAACCTCTTACAGTGAGTGTTTAAGTCCCTTACAACATAATGATTTTGATGGTTTTATTCAGCAGAAGGAACTCCACATATAAAAGCCTATGATGAAGAGAGTGTGGCCTCTCTGAGCACCACACAAGATGAGACACAAGACAGTTTCCAGATGAACAATGGGACACCAAATTCCAGTTATCTCCTACAAGGTGGATACATGTTGGCTGCATCCTACTGGCCAAAGGCAAGTTTATAATGCAACTTTGAAAACCAAAGTAGTAGTTGAAGATGGACTCTTGACAATACTATTCTGTTAAATATGTTAAAACCATGAATCAGGGGAAATAGCTGTAGGATTTGAATTTCAGGACCTTTTAGTTGTTGTTATGTTGGCTCCTGAAACATGCATTAAATTCAGATAGTACTTTTCATAATTTTTGAAGGCGAGCATAACTTTAATGTCACAGGTCCTTGGCACTTCATGAAAAATTACATTCAAAGTGTAAAAAGTTGACTTATATCAAATATAGGGGAGAGTCTTGAATTCAGAAGTAAATGCCTGCTTACAGAACTTGTAATTTTAGCAGTTGCAAGTATTATTTGACAAATAACTGTGAAACAATCAAAAAATCCAGTAGTTTCTGGCGTCTTAATGTACTTAGCTGAGTTTATTGGGACTTGAGAACTGGGTATTATGGAGGTGTGAGAAGTGTTATCTGTGTTTGGTGTCTAAAGAAGGGGAATGAGGAATCATGTGGTTTTGGAAGCTAAAAGGAGACATGAATAAAAGGCTGTAGATTTAGTTTTATAAATGCTATTTGCTGTATGTTATGGTGCTGCTCACAGGTTCAGATCCTGCTAGCAGTGAGTCAAAGCCACACATGCAAATACTGCTTTGTTAGTTGCCATATCTTTCCTTTAAAAATCAGGGAGATTGTGTATTTCAAGTATTTGCCAGACCCTGTACAGGTGAGAGAGATTGCATATTTGTTTACAGGTGCATAGTGAAATTAAGTACAGAGGTGGCTTTCACAGACTTACAAATCAGTAAGTCAGTACAAATCCAGGAACTTAAAGCTCTTCAAGTCCAAATCCAGTGATAAAAATGTTGTCATTTATCTTCTCTGTAGAATTAAGAGCTGGTACATAAATGTAACAGTGTTGGTAAGTATTGGTCTTAAAAAATGATTTTCTCTGTGTTTCAGGATCGAGTTATGATTAACCGGCTTGACAGTATTTGTCAGACAGTGTTGAAAGGTAAATGGCCTTCAGCCCGAAGGAGCTATGACAGCACTACAGTGGCATCGTTCTACACCACCAAACTGCTGGATAGTTCTGGGGCAGCTGCAGAGTACAGTGAGCCCAGTGCACCCACACCCCCTCTTGCAGCTGTAAAAGAAGAATATGACCAATCACCCCAGCTGTCAAAGGTGAAGAAGCATGTACGAGAAAAGGAGTTTACAGTGAAAATCAATGACGTATGTTTATTTTTATTGCCCTAGGACCTGGTTGCGATTGCGGTGTGCGGCATGCTTTACCTGCAAGTGGCTGCCTGCTCTCACTCTCACTTCCTTCACACACTTGTTTGTGGGTATTTGGGTCTGCTGCTTCTGGGCACTGAGTGTTTGGGGTTTGGGTTTGGTTTTTTGGGGAGGGGGTTTTTATGTGTTCTTTTTTCTTCTTTTTCTTTTTTTTTTAATTTGCGTAAGCCACTGGAAGGAATCATTATTTTTCTCTCTGAATTGAATTTTTGCCATGCTGATGCTTCTTCAGACAGCTTGTTTTATGCTGTTTCTAACAAATCTGGTTAGTATAAAAAGGTATTTCTGCTGTTCAGCTTTTTTTAAACATTTCAGCAAGCACTTTATTATTTCATGGTCTTTTAGAGGATTACAGGAAAATTTCCTGGTTTAAGTGCAGGCTAGAAGCTTCAAACGTTTTATTTATCTGTAGTTTGAGACCCGTTCGTAGCACATAAGAATATATGACTATTTGCTCTTGTAGTTGGGTCTAGGACTGAATTCAGGAGGTAAACAGCTAACCAGTGTCTGGATTTTTCAGTTCAGATGAAATTTCTGTTCAAATGTTGGTTTTACATGGAAGAGCAGGATTGTATAAGGTCTAACACAGTGTTTTCATTCTTTCTCAATTCTTCTGGAGTAACTGTATGTGAAAACCCTGATTATGAAGTAGTTATTTCTGCTTCAACAGAAGCTCTTCTAACCCTGGCATTTATTTAACAGGAAGGTGGTTTGAAATTGACTTTTCAGAAGCAGGGACTGTCTCAGAAAAGGCCATTTGAAAGCGAGGAGGGTGCTTTGGGTCAGCAGCAATACCTGGCTCGGCTACGTGAACTCCAGAATGCTTCAGAAACCAGCCTTGTCAACTTCCCAAAATCACTTCCCAAATCAGGTACATAAAATATCAGAGAGCAGAAGGGTAATCTAGTATTAAGTCTTCTGTGTTCTTCTGTTGATGTCCATGGATTGGCAGTGGAGAGAGATGTTTGCAATGTTGCTGTTCTAAACTGCAGTCTGGAGAAGTCTCCAGTGTGGAGACACTCTCCAGTTTGGAGCACCTGATACTTTACCACAGTGTCAATTACTGTAATGTTCATTTATTAGAATGAAACCATTATACACTGTAAACACCCCACCTCCAAGAAGATTTTAATACAGTGCATCACTGTGCACTGACAGTAATCAGTTTAACTCAGAACTTAATGTGGCTACTTGTAAGTTAAATGACGTGTTCCAGATTTATGCCTCTGCCAGTTTGCACTCTTCATAATCTTTCTTGTGTCTCATATAAAGAGACAGTGGAGGACAGTAATCTAGAATCAATTTTCGATTTATAGCCAAGAACTTACAGCTTGTTTCAGAACAAAATAACAGTAGATATACTCTGACAAATAAAAATAAGTCTGAAGTAAGGAGTTAACATTTGGATTAAAATACTTGACGTTATCAGAAATGGGTGCTTAATTCAGTCCAGCGTCTACATTTTGCAACATGCCATTAAGGTCTTGCTAAACATTTATTTAGGGATGTCTGCTTCTGTGTATGTGATGTTAACAGTTTTCAACAGCTGTCATCCCTGTACAGATTAATTCGGAGGGGGTGGAAGGGCAGTAATAAAATTTTCATAGTAAAGTGGCTTTCAGAGCCTGATATTCATGATGCATTAAACAATCATAAAACAAAGGGCAATTTGTCTTAGCTATTACATGTAGAAATTATATGCACTCGCACTATTTCAAGTAATTTTATTTTTTTATTCAGACATGTTTCTCTTCATAAGCAAGCATCTGACACAAGTTTTATTGCATCATTTATTAGGTACTTCCAGTCACTTAACAGCCAGTGCCAATGGAGTCATAGTTGACAGTCAGCCTGTAGTCAAAAAGAGACGAGGAAGAAGGAAGAATGTGGAGGGGGTTGATGTCCTCTTTATGAATAGAAATAAACAGCCTAACCATGTAAGTAAACTTGATTTTGTATCCAAAAAATAAGATCAAAATTACTATTAATGCCTTAGCTTAGCATAACCAGCTGTCCCTGTTCAGCAAAAACTTGTAGTCAAAACTTCTGGGTTTGGGATTTTTTTTGCTGGTAGTTTATGATGACACAGATGAGAACTTGGTGAAGTGTCATTAAATATTAAATATATACAATATCGATAACTGTTTTTAAAATGTAACTTCAATTCTGATAAACTTTAACAATGTATTATTAAAAATTTGTGGCTTGAAATAGCAACACTTTCTGATATGCATTCCTGTAACATCTATGGGGCCTGACTGGGCAGTGACTTGAAGGGATTTCTGAGGCACGAGCACTGCCCAAGTCCTTGAGTGTGTCCATAGTGATCTTCAGGACTGTGGCCTTCCTTGACTTCTACATGAAATAATTGTGATGGTTTGTTTTCAGGGCAGAAAGTCAGATGTTTTTAATTTCTCCAGGTTAATCCAGGTATTAATTCCTGTCAGATTGCTGCAGGAATAAACCCAGCACTCACTTACACACAGTCCCAAGGCATGCTTGATGCAGAGAGTCCAGTTCCTGTTATTAACCTAAAAGATGGAACAAGGCTTGCAGGTGATGATGCCCCCAAAAGAAAAGATTTAGAAAGGTGGCTGAAAGAACATCCTGGATATGTTGAAGATTCAGGAGCTTGTATTCCTGTGAGTATTTCTTTCACCTCTCCCTAGCTAAATAGTAAAGGATTTCTCATATGATGTATTTGGGTTTGTATTCTATGTTACAGGGAATTATTTCCTTGTTCTTCTGTTCCACTTAGGAAAAGAAAAATACCTATTTTTTTTTTTGCAATGTGAGGTCTGCAAGCCTTCCTTTTGTCTCACAAATGTAATTGCCGAGAAAACCAATACTAAATAAAGACATTTGGTCTTTGTATTGTTTCACTTAGGATTTAAAAGATTATCTAGGATAAGAAAACGCTTATTACCATGACACTGATGATGGGAGCTGAAAATGTGTAACAGCATATTTAGTGATGTGCAGGAGGGTTAAAGACTTTCCTGTGGAATGTATCTCATACCTACATTACAGTGCTATGGTAGTGATGTTTGTGTGGGTATGATCTTCTCATTATGTTACTTCTGAATTTGGGATTTGTTAATATTGAGCAGAATGCAAGAAAGTCTTGTGTGTGACATCTGAAATAACAACCTTACTTCTCCATGAAGGTGTTATAATACAAAACAGCAGCAATGTTCCAGACAGTTAAAGCACTGTTAAAAACTGAAAAATTAGTAAAACAAAGCAATGGGCAAAGGCATCAGAGAAATGATGTAGTGCTGTTTACTAGGCTGCTTATTAAATGATTGTGATTAGTAAATAGGTATTGTTATTAAAATATTTTTGAAGTTGAAGTCGACTTCAAATGAATGCCTGACTGAAGAGAACACACAGAGATCTTACTGTTTTTAAGTAGTTATATCAAAAAGATAATTGGCTTTTTAATTCCTTTATAATAGAGAATGCAGCTGCATGATGGGAGGCCCAAACAAAAAAGACACCGCTGTCGAAATCCCAATAAACTGGATGTTAACAGTTTAACTGGTGAAGAACGTGTCCAGCTCATAAATAGAAGAAATGCAAGAAAGGTATTCATGATACTGTTCCCATTCTGATATTCCCCAACTGAAAAGTTACTCTAGATAAAGAACTTGATATACTACACTTGCTAAAATGTTCCCAGTGTACAAATGAAAGTTTTTTGGTTTAAAGTTTTGGCACAGAGCAAAAAACTCAATTACAATCTTTTGTTAAATGTTTTGCAACTATGAAAATATGTAAGATACAGATAGAATATGTTCAGATAGAACCGAACACTTGGGATGGTGCAATGTTTGTGCCATTGACTCAGAGGCAGGGCCACTAAAATATGTATTCAAAATATGTGATCAAAGTGGCAATTTCGTCAGGAGTTTGAAATGTTTTGTAATCTTCTCATTACTATTTTTGATTCAATTAAAATTATATTGGTAGTATATACAGTAGAGCAACTTGTCCATTGGAATTAAGGGAATCCTGTGTACTGGATTATTTTGATTTTTGCCTTTTTCAGTGATGTCTGGCATTTGCCCTTTATGGATCACCAGTAGTAATAACTGTCAGTCACATTTCTAGGTGCATTGGTAGGGGAACAGGAGAACAAAAGGGGAAGGGGAATTCTTGTGTAAAAACGCAGCATTGGAAGATGTGAGAGCAGGTATTGACTTGAGTTTTTGTACAGGTGATCAAAGTTTGGGAACAGCACAATGCATTTGAATAGGCTCTGGGGAAGGCTAAATGCAATAGTCAAGAAAAGGATGCAGAACATTACTGGTGTCTATTGAACAGATCTGGCCAGATGTGTGTGATGGTGTCTTTGAATGTCAGCGTAGCCCCAGAGCAGCAGTCCACTGGGAATTTTTGAGCTGTTGTGTCCATGTATGGAGTGTTTTCCCTTTCCTTTGTGGCACTGCCAGCTTTTCTTTTTGTTAGAGCAGCTGCAAGGGAAGCAGGATGGGGTTTTTTTGTATGCTGCTATATTAAGGTCAGGAGCTTTGTCCATCTGTACAGGAGAGCCAGGCAGAATTTGAGTCTTTAATCTCTTCGGTGTATTGAGACAGCAGCTCTAAAGGGGAACCAGAATGGTTTGTGAGTCTCTGGAAACTGGGATCTGTGGATGCTCTTCAGTAATCTCTGCCCTGAGGGATCTTGTCAAAGTTGAGGATCAAGGAGTGAGAGATCTGATCTCTGTTTACTGTGAAAACCTGTTTTTTCATGATGGCTTTTTCCCCTCAAATTTCCACTCCATAGTTGGCACTTGGATATTTTATTAATCTCAGTTTTTCCATTTATAAGTTGTCTCCAACTTCTCTGCATCACCGAACTCGTTTTGTCTCATTTTCTTTTATAGTTCTGTAATACTGTACGTAGCAGGGGGTGAGGGACCAAAAGTAGCCTAGAAAATGAGAGCTTAAGTTGCAGTTTATAGAGAAAGTTAAGCAGAAACTGGAATTTTTTTTTTCCTTTTTTCTTTCTGGATCTGAATAATACCTCTCATTAATTTAAAAGCTTACTTTCCTGCTTATATGCTTTTATTAGGATATGTTGTTTAGCAATTTTAACTTGGCCTTCTTTGCATGAAAAAACTCAAGAACTTATTTCATGATGTCAGACCCTCTTAAAAGAAGTATTTCTAGAAGTTGACTGAGATGATAGAATAGGATTGATATATTGAATAAAGGAAAAGTTTAACAGGATTGTGCTTACAACCCTCTTGGTAATACTTGGACCACTTCTTTGTTCATGTGGTTGCTCTTCCATTCATTGCATGTCTAAATAAATGTTAAATATTAAACATCGGAGGGAATGTCAAATATTGAAGTCTCAAACTGACTTTAATAGATGAGTTTGAATTTTGTAGATTTAGAACAAATCATGTACACATTTACCACCAGAAGTCAGTCAAAAGCTGGGTCATGCTCAGTGATAATTTGAAGTGAGGCTTTATTTGTGCTGTATTCTTTTAAAAAGGTAAAAATGAAACAGTGTCAGATATTAATGTTGCCTTTTTTCTTATCAGTTGTCACATATTCACTGACTTCTATCTTCTGCTTCTCAGGTTGGAGGTGCATTTGCTCCCCCTCTGAAGGATTTGTGCAGGTTCTTGAAAGAAAATCCAGAGTATGGAGTGGCTCCTGAGTGGGGAGAAGTCGTAAAGCAGTCTGTGAGTATTTGCAGAATAAGATAACCATGACATGAAATGTATATGAAAGGAAACAAGGCAAACAGAAAAAAAATGCATGCCAAGAGGTGTGATTTTTGTTTCTGGTATTACATAAACAGCAAATGTGAGCCAGTGTCAGCTTTCTGCCAGTTTAGTTCAGTAAATGCTTTGCTGGCACAGCTGGAGTAGGAGAAAGGGGTGGAGCAGTGACTGGTAACCTCAAATTAGAGATTTTGCTGAAGATGCTGTAAAACTGTGACTTTTCATGTCTTAAATGTAGCCCTAGTGGCTTTTAGAACCGATATTAGCCAAGGAATTATTTATGAATAAGAATACTTTCTTTAAAGTTCCAGTTAGGAAGAAAAAAATGCTGAATTTTAAAGACTAACTTTACTTTTAGTGTGCACCTTCGAGAAATTAGGATACTGAGGATACTATCAGTTAGTCTTGCCTTGAAGATAGGGGTATACTTTGAACTTCAAAAAGTTGTGTTGTATAGTGTACACCTCTGAATATAGGTATAAACAATAGCAGAACTGCTTTGAGAAAGTAGTAGTTATCTGCAGTAGAGAAGAACAGAACTTGTTCTGAATTCTTGTAGTTGTATTAAGCTAATATAAATTAGAGTTATTTGCTGGGGAAAAAAAGCAGTTGTAGTATGGAGTTGATTAATTACTGAGGTTATGATTGCTGTTTTAAAAAGGAAATTGCAAGACAATACATTTCAAAGGGAATATTGGTGTTCATTGCAACTCATTCTTTGTTGTTAGGTAGGAGGACTTAGAGTGGTGAAGTGATACTCTACAAATCCTAAATAGACATACTCTGAATTTAATTTAAATTCAAGTTGAGTCTTTATTGTTTATTCTTCAGTTTATGGATGAGATGAAATATGAGGACATTAAAGAGACACTAGCAATAATAAAAAGGGCCCAGAGATTGTTGGTCTGTGTGCAATCACACATATTTAACTTTAAATTGAAAACTAATTAAACTGTCAAGTGATTGCTGTGTGATAATATTTCAAAGCAATGCTGGTTTAGATCTTAGATTGAGCTTGCTCCTATAATTAGCTATGTTTGACTTGATGTGCCAGGAAACCAGTAAGGATGAGTTAGCAGAGGGTGTGAGAAGATCCTTGTGTAGCCCTCACAGTGGAGATGGGCCTGTAGACATTTGGGATGTGGTAGCACCAAGTCATCACAAATTTCAGCGAGTTGTCCGGAGATTAGGCCTTTGACACTGTCCTATACACCTGAGTCCTCGGTTTGCTTTTCCTTTGCTGTCTTTAGGCTCTCAAAACACACTAAAAGTGCCCCTGTGTCTCTCCCAGGGCTTCCTCCCAGAAGGAATGTTCGACCGTATCCTCACGGGCCCGGTGGTGCGGGAAGAAGTGAGCCGGAGGGGGAGGCGCCCCAAAAGCGAGATCGCCAAGGCAACAGCAGCTGCAGCGGCCGCCTCTGCTGCCAGCGTGTCCGTCAACCCCCTGCTTGCCAATGGATTGCTGCCAGGAGTGGATCTGCCCAGTCTTCAGGCCTTACAGCAAAACCTGCAGAACCTGCAGTCGCTGCAGGTGACAGCGGGATTGATGGGAATGCCAGCTGGCTTAGCTGCTGGAGGAGAGGCCAAGAACATGGCTGCCATGTTCCCCATGCTGCTGTCAGGGATGGCTGGATTACCAAACCTGCTGGGCATGGGAGGACTTTTGACAAAGTCAACGGAATCCATTTCGGAGGAGAAAAAGGGAAACGATTCAAAGGAGACAGATACAAAGAAAGAAAGGACAGAAGACCAAAATACAGATACTGGTGGTGAAAACTCTGTTTCAAGTTCTCCTTCAACGTCCTCTGCCGCTGCAGCTGCCAATCCTCTCTCTCTTAACCCTTTACTTTTGTCCAACATACTTTACCCAGGGATGCTTCTCACTCCAGGCCTTAATCTTCATATCCCAGCTTTGTCTCAGTCTAATATTTTTGATGTACAGAACAGTGAAAGCAATGACACAGGCTCAGCCAAGCCCACAGAGGAAAAGGAGGAAAATTCTAGGGTTAGAGATCAGGAAGACAAAGGGGGAACAGAGCCAAGCTCTCACAACGAAAACAGCACAGATGAGGGTTCAGAGAAAGCAGATGCTTCATCTGGATCTGACAGTACATCGTCTTCATCTGAGGATTCGGATTCGAGCGATGAAGACTGACCCCAGACTCTGCACTTAAATTATAAACTGATTTTGAATTTATTCTTTAATTATTTCATTGTAAATAACCCAGTGTTGAGTGCATCAATGATTTACTGACCGAACATTTCAGTATTTGTTTAGAAGTGCAAACTGCTTTCAGAGACGTTTTGCATGTAATATTTCTTGAAGTTCATAAGTTTCTGAACTTGTATGTACTATCAAATACACAATGGTGTAAAATTACAACAAAAGGCATTATAATTTTGTTGGGGGGTTAATTTTATGAAAATAATGCTCAAGTAAGAGCTGTATATTTAATATATTTGCAGTGAACACAGAATACTTTATGCATATTATTGATTTAATTTGAATATAGTTTTACAGCCTCCTTGACACTTATAATTTACAGATCAAAACTCAGCAATAATTTGGGCAGCTAATGAATGTCATGAAAGCTGTAGAATCTACATCACCATCCATTGCTTTAATTACATGAAAATGCTCTAGTGTTGTGATGCACTGCTGTTTCCAATTCAGGTACAAGTGTGTTTAAAAGAAGATAAATTTTTCCCAATCAGCCAATTAAACTGGCTACCTGTTACCTCAGCTGAGTTAGTTTAGGACGTTTACATTGGTTTCTATTACTTGTTTTCAGGTTTTGTTTTGTTTTTAAAAGACATCCTGTATAGCATGTTAAAATCTGAGTTATTTGAGATAAGACTGTTGGGGTTTTCTTTCCCCCTTATTGTGACTGTTCTCTTTGAGAGCAGTAAGGGGAAATTAAAGCAAAAACTGTCTTATCTCATGCTACTTGGCACCATGTAGATCTATTTAGTTTACACCTTGCAAAGTTTTGGGCTCCCTCTGCAGAATAAAAAGTCCCAAAATGAGGAGTAGTTTCCCCAAGACTCAGAAGAGGCAAACTGTCATAAAGTGCCACTGAAAAGACCTTTCAACACTGCATAATTCATGTAAAAATTGTTTGTTTGCTTTGTTTGTGTAGATTTCTATTTGTGTTTTATGTCATAAAACCTCCTGGAGTTCCCAGTTAATAATGGTAAATAAAATACCGATAGTTTTGAACTCCTTTTGAGTTTAAACTTCTCTGCAGATTTAAATCTGACTAAATATTAAGTATTATCCAAAATCATTATTGGGATATCACTTCATAGATTACGCTGAGTTACCCACTAACGAAAAAGCACTTTGAATAGTAAGGAAGACCAATTATTCCTAGAAACCACAGTAACAGGGCATAAGGCATCTGTTTAAGTCCAAATCCTTAGAACCCTTTACTATATAAAATCTAAGATTTGATGTGTGATATGATTCCTCCTTCTTAAGCTGCTATTACTCTGACACAGTCGAGGCCCAGATTCGCATTTACAGAACTTCTGAACTGACTGAGACTTCAGTTGACCTTGGTTACATCGTTTGCGGTCCAAGAATAGGCAAGTGTTAAGAGAAAATAGATACAGGTACTAGTGAAAGTCATGGAAAAAGCTTTACAAAGGGATGAATTTAAAAATAAAAAACAAAAACTGTATATTTTGATATAGTTCTGTTGCTTGCTTGTACAGTAAAACAACTGTGTTGTTTTTTATCAAGAACTTTACCAATGAAATATAAGTTTCTATGTGCAAAATAACTAGCCCCATGATTAGAAGCAGTATTAGATGTAATTTCACAATTATACGAGTACCATTTGGATTGTGCTGGTTACGTATTTTCCCAGATAGTATTCTGATTTTTGGCCCTTCATGCAGTGTCTTAGCAATAGTGAAAATCAAAAACTGCCAAGAGAAGGGGGTAGCAATTCATCATTAAAATAAAAAGTATTTCATATTTAATATTTTGCCCTTTGTAATATAGCACTTTTATTTAACTAGGATGCATCTATGAAATAGCCAAAGTTTTACAAGCAGTTATTAACTTCGTTTGCTGATGGATGTCAACAATACCATCACTTCCCACCCTTCCCCCACAAAACAAGTCCTGAACCTTGTGGCTAAAACCTAATTTATATCAGATTTATGAAATAAAGTATTTTCCTATTATGGTCAAGTAAGTTTGGTTACTGTTCTAGTGATTCTTTCTATGTAATAAGGCAATTACAGTTTAAAGTAATGAAGGCTGGTGTAGACTTGAACATAATTATATTTGGGTTATTTTTCAACAGTTTGATCCAGAGGGGGAAAAGTGTCCCACTATCAGCTAAACTATATGCAAACACGGTTGTATAAAGTTAAGGGTTATAAGGAAACCTCAGTAGAATTACACTAATACTGAAGTTAAAATTAAAAGGATATCCAAGGTGATGATAAAGTGTGTGTTGGTAGTTACTAAAAAAACCTTAGCTGTTATTGCCTTGTATTTCTATCCCTTGTTTCAGGCTTCATGATCCAAGTCTTAGTCCAGGTTTTTTTTGGACATTTGCAATATTTGCCAGTTGTGTTCTGTGTAGTCTGAATTTGCTTTCTGTAGTTGAACAAGCGTCTTAAAAAGTCATTTGTAATTTATTGAATTACTTTCTATGATGTTCTATAGAGCAAATGGAAGTTTAATTATTTTTTATTAAACATATTCTTTGACTACCCGTGATGTCGGCCTCAGTATGTGAAAGTAATGCTGTGTAAGGATTAAACATGTGTCTTCCAGCGGCAAAAGTCAAGATTCAGTGCTAAGTTTTAAAACTGAAATTATTCTTAAGACCTTAAAAAAACCCTGCAAACAAGCCAAGGATGTAACACTCATGCCTACTGCCCAAGACCATGGTTTACTCTTGTATGATTTTATTGGGAATCAATTTTCTAATTCTCTTGTCTTCCAAACCAAACCAGCTGTCGTTCCCATCCTTCAGTAGTTAGAAAGGAATGTATGGCCTAGGTTCTGGTCCAAAAGTTACCTTAATTTTAAATAAGCATGTTGGCAGTGAAGTAAGTACCTTTTCAGTCTTTCTTTTTAAAACCTTGCATTACTTTCCACATCTTTTTTAAAGCAATTAATTGTGTACCCAGCACTTATTATTGCATGTATTTCACACCGGGCACAGACATTTCTCCTGAACCCATTGTCTCCTGCTTGTCCGGTGCCACCTTGTTTTAACCTGGCATTGCATTTGAATGATTCGATGGTATCCTTATTTCAGTCTGAATTTTGTCTTCATATCCTGATCATTCTTTCTGAGCTTCTGCTTCCTCAGATGTGTACATGGGTGTTAAAAGTGCACATACACTTGAGCTCTGTTCTCCAGTTCTCTGTTTCTTTTTTTCTTTGGAAGTCCTGCAAAATCTCTAATAGTATTTTTAAAATTTATTTTTAAAATCCAGTCTTCTTGGTCTACAAATTAAGATCCAAGGATCTATTTTTCAATGAAACTATTCCCAAGGAACAGGTGATCTAGGCACTGTATTGGTGGTTAGGTTCTTGCACTCTGTTGAAAATTTTCCAAACACTTATGTGGAGTATGATGGTTAGATAAGACTCTTAACAAGGGGTTCAGGGCAGAGTTCTGTCCTATTTGTTTTATTTTGGCTCTGAGAAAATTATTTTTGCCATGTTACTTAGTAATAAATTTTTCATGGGTTGCTCAGTGTAACAGTGCTGATCACCCATTAAAATGAAGGTTTGATGAAGGTCTGATTCAAGCTGTAGTGAGATTAAATGTGTGTGGTGTTCAGGGTTAATATGAAGGGATCTGCACAGTAGTGTTACAATAACTTATTTGTGATGTGCAAATTATAACATCTAGTTTTATAAGCAGTTCTGGTCTGGTTCTATTACACATATAATTACATTCTACATGAGCAGGCTTCAGTGCAGTGTGAGATTTACACTGCTGTAGCTGACCAGCATTTGAAATTTTACATCTGTACATTGTTGGGACCTTGGGCTCATGTTGGTATCTGCAGAGGAGACTTAATTGTACTGGTGTAGCCACAGGAGTTTATAAAATAACTGTCCTGGCTTATCTAAACATCCCTAATGTTACACAAACAGGCAGTATAATTTCTTTGTTGCATTCAGAGGAAAAGGAAATAAAGATAATAGCTTTCCAAGGTTTTTTATGATTTTTTTTCTTGAATGCTGCCTCCTTTTAGGATCTCTCATGCAAGGAAAGAAGGGAAATGCAATGCCCAAGATCCTGCATGACGTTACATTGCAAAATGAGGACTTGTTTGCTCTGCCTCCTGTGTGCTTCCAGTGTGGAAGAGGCCTGACAGTGCACAATTCTCGTTGGTGTTCCAGGTAAGGTCTCACGAATAAAAGGGAGGCTGGTTTGGGAAATTCTTGGGATCCTAATGTCAGATACAGTATCATCATCTCTCTCGTTCCCTCGTGCTCGCCAAAACCAGCAATAGTGCTCACACTGTTTTCTGTTCTCAGAGGATAAAAGCGTTTGTTTTGGGAACTGCCGTGTCAGCTCCTCTGTTTGACACCATCTGACCTGTGTGCAGCTGCTCAAAGCGGAGGACAAGAGCATGTT
Organism: Falcunculus frontatus; assembly: GCA_013398115.1. Lineage (NCBI taxonomy): Eukaryota > Metazoa > Chordata > Aves > Passeriformes > Falcunculus > Falcunculus frontatus. The sequence continues at coordinate 1,503,748 of VZRV01007534.1, forward strand.
CATGGGGAAAATTTCTGAGACTGCAGGACATAAAAAATGTATGTTACTGTGGCCAGCCAGGCAGCTGTGAGGGACTCGGGTGAGAGGGTGTTTGTGGCTGTTACTTGTGATGCTGGTAGATCTAACATGGAGTCCAGTAGTGGAAATGATTCAAGTGATTAACATGCCAAATGAGGATAACTCTTTCTTGCATCTTTTTAAGGGGAGAGGAGTGGGAGGGAAAGAGGGGAGAGGTGAAGAGGAAAACCAAGTGAAGCTTAAGTCCTCAAGGATAAAAAAAGTCTTCGCTAAAATGTTACTTGTCTAAATTTTCAGTACACCATTAAATGAAAACTTCTTTTAAAAGTTTTCTACACAAGAGTAGTCAAGTTAAACCATTTATTTACAAAGCCTGGATGCATAAAACCATAGGGAAGTACGCAGGTGTAATCACAGCATAATAACCTTCCCTTTACTCTCAGCTTTATCTTTCAATACTATGGGGGTTTCTTCCTCTTTTTTTTTACATGAAGGATTTTTAAAGGGTAGATGAATGTTTCTCAGTAGAAATGAAATACTGTAATAAGTTATTGCTGCTTTGTGCTTTAGTAGATACTGTAAATTTAGCTAAACAGAAAAGCCTAACATCATTTATATGTGGCATTCTGGATGGCAGAGAGCTTCCCATCAATGCCATGCATATCTCAGAGCAGGAACTGGCCTCGCTGCAAAGTTCACAGCACCTCTGTGTTAAAAAAAAAAGATGTAAGACATTAAATACAGCCTAATCACTAGTTTTTAATGTTGTAAGTTGTTCTGGTAGTCTGGGGGCTGCGGGTATGGGGGGGATCCTGCTGGCATCACCATCTTCCAGTGCCAGCTCGAGCTTTTTGTTCTCAATGCTGGGTAACAATGTGTATTTTTGTCCTGAATCATATCTCTGATCAGCCAAATCGTCTTTTCTTGACATTTCTTTTTTTTTCCCTGAAGCTTTTGGCGTTTGTAAAATACCAGTAATATAAAATCAAGCTGACAGAGTCAATAAATCTCTTTTAATCAAGTGCAGCCTGTTTATTGATCACTTAATTGACGTGTACCTGCTCTGGGACTGATCTCTCATTAAATCTAATTTTTGGCAGCCTCCTCTCTGCTCGGTTGGGACTTGACCAGGGGGAGCTATTTCTGTGTCTTTCTCTTTCCTACCCGCCACTGTCTATGCATATATGTGTATGTACAGCCCCTCCCCGGCACTCTGTGTGTGTGTATATGTGTATGTACAGCCCATACCCCGCACTGTGTGTATGTGTATGTACAGCCCATACCCCGCACTCTGTGTGTGTGTGT
>VZRV01007534.1:1506123-1542319 GCA_013398115.1 Falcunculus frontatus
CGCGGCCGGGGCCGAGCCGGGTCCCGCGGGGGGCGCGGCCGCCGCCCCGTCCCCGCCGGGCGAGGACGGCGAGACCCGGCAGCGCTACGAGGAACTCTGCAGGAGCCTCAACATGGACGAGCGCGCCCGCGCCGAGGCCTGGCTGAGCTACCAGAGCATGAGGCGCAACTACACCCTGGAGGTGAGGGAGGGGTGACGGGGCCCCGGCCGGCCCGGGGGGAGCCCGGCGGGAGGCGGGGGGTGAAGTGCGGAGGGAAGGGACGGCCGTGGAGGCGCGGCGGCCTCTCCCTCGCACCGCCCGGGCGGCCGGGAATAAACACCGCAATTTGGAGTCATAGCGGTGGAAAGGTGTTAAAAATGGAAGTGCCCCCGTCGCTGTGGTCCTTCCGCTCCCAGCAGTTCGGCCGAGGAGCGGCACGGTGGCCTCGGCCAGTGCCACTCCGCAGCCGCGCGGGGCCCGCGGAGATGCCCAGCGCAGGTGTGATCACGTTTATCAGTTATTGGGGGCTTGCATGGCCGCGGCACGGCCCAGGCTGGGGGGTAAAGGGTACAAGGTAAAGGGTTGGTCACATCGTTCTTGAAAACAGGAACGCGCAGTGACGCGCCCGGGAGCTTCGGAGGCGCCTTTTATCGGTGCCTTCTTATAGTAAAGGTGGCGCTTGTGATAACCCTCGGGAATTCTCGGGTCTCCCCAGCGCTGCCCTCCTCAGGGCACCCGCACCCGGGGCAGGGCTCGGTCCTGCGGGGCTGGAGCCGGCCGTGCGGGAAGGAGGAGTCCTGCTCCGACAGCGCTTCTGTCACATCGCAGACGGACTGCGATGCTCGGGAAGGAGCCTTGACTTGCCACCGAAGGTGTGCGCTCTCCCGGGCCCGTGACATCACGTAGCCCGACAAAACCACGGCATCGAATTTAGTTTGGCCCCTTGTTTTATCCGTCCTTTTCGCACTGAAGTGTTACTATTTGATCAGAGAGGGAGAATAAAATTTCAAGTGCTCATTAGAATTAATTTCTGTCTTTAGGTGCCGGACTGAATAATTGTTCTGCTGTGTAATACAGAGCAAAATGGAAGCTATGTTTTTCTTTTCTTACTGTCCGCTTAGGGCAGAGGAATGTTTTGGTAGCAAGGAACTATAGCTTTTTTTTTCCTTTTTTTTTTTTTTTTTTTTTTTTGCTCAGTCACAGCAGTGCGAAATTCTTTAGAAGAAGAACACTAAGAATATATTGCTGCACTTTGAGTCAATTGTGAAATTTATAACGGTAACTAGTAATTTTAGCGTTGATGCAGTTCAGTATTAAGTGTCTATTTAGCACCTGTTTTGTTGCAGTTAAAGACCCAAAGCACAACAGAACTTTGAAACAGCAAATCGAGTTTGTCACTGGTTGAACTTCATCTTTTCAGGACACAGTTCTTTTCTCCGATGCTGGGGTAGCTGAAAAGCATGTTTTTCTTTTCAGTGAAGTTTTTAGATGCCTGTTGTTTTGATTCACAGGGAAATGACATGCATTGGCTGGCTTGTGCCTTGTACGTGGCTTGCAGGAAAGCAATTCCAACTGTGAGCAGAGGAACAGCGGAAGGAAATTACGTATCCTTAACCAGAATCCTGCGCTGTTCAGACCAAAGGTAACTTTTCTTCTTGCTGATTTTTAAACACTTAGAAAATCTCAAAGAGTGCTTATCACCTTGTGAAATTGGAAATAGAGAATAAAAACTAAGGGTGTTTCTTGTTTCCTGCTTTTAAAGATAGACTTTATATCACTGGAATGTTTGTATTATAGCTCACTGCCACAGAAGTAGGGCAGCTCCTTTTGGCTCAGTACTATGTTCATAAAAACACTGGTTTTCAAAATAAGAGATTGACTTCCTTCACTTAAAGGAGAAGGAAGCCAGTCACTGAATAACAGTCAATTCTTGGGGTGTGCAAAGTGTGAACTTCTCACATGAGAAAGCATTTTTAGTTCGCTGGGAAAATATTCACATGATTTATCTCCATTTTTGCAAAAGAAAACTTCACTTTTCACATGTTCTTGCTAAAGTCACTAAATGAGGTCAGAATCTGATGAACAAATCTGCATCAAATGTTTATGTCCATAAAGTAATAAAGAAAAGCTTCTGAAACAATTTACTTTATTTATTAGCAATCTCATTGTTTTCTAAAAATTCAGTAGATTGGCACAAAAAGAAGAAAGAATGTTCTTCCATACTTTTTCTTCCATTTCCTCTACTGTTGAAGCATTGCTGTTGGTTTAAACAATGCAAAAGTGTTCCTCTATAAACTTTTGTTTTCCAAATCAGAAATTCAAGGAATTGAATGTTTATAAATTGCTTCTGTGATCTGGGTTATCAAAGACTAATAACACTGAAAAAGAAGGTGTAGATAAAGAAGCAGAAAAGGAATTAAAGCCAAATTTGCAAAGTGCAATTTGCTAAAACTTAAGAGATTTTTCATACTTGGTAGAATATTCTTAGCGTTGTAGGTCTCACAGGTTGTTTTATTTGAGTTAATAAATTATTCAGAAAAACAAGGCAAATCTGATTTCAGAATAATCTGACTGTTGGAGTTGATTTTGTCTTTGTGAGGAAATGCCAGACCTGTGAGTACATAGTTAACATGGTTATCAGCTGAGGATCTAAAAATATTTCACGAGCTGTCTGAGCTCATCCATGTTTATGGGTGAAGGACTGGCTTCGAGTTCGTTGTCATGTTTGCAATGCCACCATTTCCTCAGTAGTTTGGGCAGTAGAAATTGCACTTTCATTGAAAATGTAGAGTTTATTTCTGCAGTAACAACAAACGGCCTTTCTGATCTAACCCGTTGGATATTTCCAGCTTGATTGAGTTTTTTAACAAGATGAAGAAGTGGGAAGACATGGCAAATCTACCATCGCAGTTCAGAGAGCGAACTGAGAGATTAGAGAGAAACTTTACCGTTTCTGCAGTCATTTTTAAGAAGTATGAGCCCATTTTTCAGGACATTTTCAGGTATCCTCAAGAAGATCAACCTCGTCAACAGAGAGGAAGAAAACAGAGGTGTGTTTCTGTTATTTCCAGACTGATTTTAGAGCATTACTTTAGTGAAAATATAATGAAGTTGCTTGCTTGTTTTAGTAGTATTTTGACTGTATTTTCATAGTTGTTGTTTATAATATCAGAGTTGGTTTGTTCTTCCTTGTGGTAAATTTTTAATCTCTTTTTTGGTTTCAGATCTGACAGGGGGCAGGAAATCCCAAAGCTGCTGAGTTTCTAATGATTTGGGGGTGAGGGAGAGGGGAGAGATTTCAGTCAGCCTGCAGACAGTAGTATTGCAAAGCTTAGTCTGTTTCACTGCCCAGTAACTCCCATGGATTTCTTCATAGATGCAGTTCTTGTGGATATTTAACTTTATAGTGGAAGCTTTGGTTCTTTGTTAGTGTTTGTATTAGGAGTGCTGTGGAATTGAACTTGTGGGCTGAGACTGCGGATCTGATTGTGCCTAAGCTAAACCTATGTGCATCTTTCTGTATGAGCTTTAATCAGGGTTTTGTGGGAAGGGTGTAAGATTTTGTCCACGCTGTAGTAAAGCTTAGTTTTCTCTTTGAATTATTGATTGTTGTATGATGTTTTATCGGTTTTGATTCATCGAGCTTATTGTCTTCTTGATGTATTTTCCTCCAAAAGACGACAACCATGTACTGTGACTGAAGTTTTCCAGTTTTGTTGGGTGCTGTTTGTTCATGCAAAAGGTAAGAGATCTGAAAGGGATTAAATATAGCAGACATGGGTGTATTGGTCATTATTTTATATCAGTCCTTGAAACACCGAATAGGTGCAGTGTACATATAACCTTTATTGTAAGAGCAGCCTTAAAGCTTACAAGAAAAGTGGAGAATTTCGGATGTTTTTCCTGATAATGACTGTTGGGAGAAAAGGGAAGGAACAGGATTAAATCCTCATTTTAGGCTTCAGTTGTTCAGTCGTAGCACATATAGTCTAAACTCTTTCCTCATCAAATCTGTGTCTTAGAGTTTCCCCATCCCTAGGCCTTGTTTCAAGTCCTGCTTTAGTGAGTGTTCACTTTGAGTGATGTATAATAAGGTAGTGCTTTGGGGAAGGTAAAGATAGGATCAATATTCCACATGGCTTAAAGAGCATCATTGTAGGTTCAAATCCACTGATAATGTCCAGTAACTTGAAAGTTTTTCATAATATAGCATCTTTAGAGGAAAACCAGTATTTTAATTTCTTCAAGGAAAGGGATAAAAGGAATTATGTTTTGGTTAGGGGGGGTGTGGTGGGATGTGTTTTTTCATATTTAAAAGTGAATGAATGTTAAGATTTCTACAGTGTGCTGTGATTTCCTTAACTGGATGATTTTGAGGCTAGGACAGAATAGGCTGTGGCAATATTGAATGGCCTGGCTCTAATTTTGTTCAGCACAGAACTTTTTTTACAAAGCCTTTCTTTCTACACTGTGCCACACTGCAGAGGGTTCCTGGCAGCAGTACTGGACCCTCAGCACCACATCCCTGTAATGAAGGTCAGGAAGGGTGTGCTGGGCACTAGTGCTGCACTGATCACTCTGTCTTGTGAAGAAGATGCCTTTTTGTAAGGCTGCAAATTTCACCTTATTGGGCAAGAGGAATCTTTCCTAAACAAGTGTGGTGCTTTCAGCCCTGAAGCACAACGTGATTTCATCCACTGAGCCCAGAGGAGAGTTAGTACTGTACTTATTTCCAGTCAGTCAGCACATCATTTCCTTAGCATAGGTAGGCAGCTGAGAGAGTAAGTAGGTCAGTCTGAAAAATCACAGATTTTTCTTTTCCCTTCTGTAAAGTCCTCACTTCTGTGGGAAGACTGGATGGTTGACAAGGTGCAGAGGGACTTCATGGGTCTTCCTGTTGCTAAATTATTGATTAATATGTTAGAGTAACTGCATCACTGATTGACTACATCTTAATTAGCAAGCAGTTTCAGACATGCTAACTAACCTTATGGAGAATACCATGTTGATAACACATACAATTGAATTTTACAAGAAAAAGAAAAAAATACAATACACAGAAGCTGTAAAGTTACTAAGTGATTATTAAAGTGTGGCAGCACAGAAAAGGGAAACTGAATGTTGGCTGTTAAGGCATTAGGTTTGGGTGTGAGGTTTTGTTCTATGTGTTTTGGGGGTGGGCAGTAAATCCTTATCACAGCAACCGCACATCAGTGGCAGGCCCAGGCTTGTCTGTTCCTGCAGCCCATTGCCTTCGGTTCATGCACTGCACTCTGAGGGAGCCCCTTGGTTAGTGGGACTGCACTTCTGGCACACTGCTTGTAAGAATTGCTCTTTAAACTCTTCTAGTTCTTTGTTTAAAATTGACGGGGGAAAAACATCTCTGCTGCACTCAGATAACTGTTTTTTCTTATTTGGTACGAGGTTGTGAAAGGGAGCATTGTTTGAAATGTCAGCAACAAAAAATTACTATGGAACTACTGGTACTGTGAAATTATATTTATTTTTGACATATGTTTGTGCTGACAGTAGTGATTGCCGTGGTAGTCGTCATGGTTGTGAAATTGAACCTATGTTAAGAGAGTAACTTCGAGAATTTTATTGATTTAAGTTTTGCTGATAGTATTTAGGACTTTCATTGCTTTGCTGTAAACCTTTAATGATTTGGAAATAACTGGTAAGTGGGTAAAGTTAATTAAGATTTCATCTAGGGTTCATTATTTTAAATAGTTTAAATTCTCTGCATTGAAATTATTTTTCTTCTAACAAACATAGAACCAGAAAATAACATAAATTTGAACAAACTGGTGTGTTACTGATAGAAAAATAACAGCATAATTGAGAAGAATTCTCTAATCATATATTCATTTTGATGTGTTCTAAGTGAGTTTATTACTGTATGATAGATTTCTTCAAGAATTTAAATCTGTTCTTCAGAGTGGGTTCAGCTAAGTGATTTGGAACTTCTCTGAGAAAAAGGGGGAGGGAAAGAGTGGAAGAGTTATTAGTATTTAAGGAGTAATAGAAACATCATGCTGTGCATAAAAAAATAATGGAATTGTGATTTATGTTATTAATTGTATAGTTTATTTTACAAAACGTTTTTTAGCTATGGCCACTCCTCTAGAGGAATATCATAAACATAACTGAGTTCAGTAAAGAGTAATGACTCTGAATGCAATCTTTGTAAAAGGTAATAAAAGAGTGAAGAGGTTACAAGGACTCTTTCCTGCAGGAAGATGATAAATAAAAAATACTTAACAAACCAGATCAGAGACAGGCACATTTTAGCTCTTCTGTAAAGCACAAGAGAAATAAAGTTACATTTATTACTGTTTATTATGAGCGTGCCCCCAGCAAAATTTTTGTAAGAAAACAGATTGTTAAAACAACTCCTGACTTTGAGTTAAGTAGAGATTTGTTCTGGAGAGTGAAGGGCAGGGGCTGAAGGAGGGAGCAGTTTCTAGGCCATCTGAAAACCTGGGTTTAGCCTTGCCAAGGTTAAAGTTCTTTGCAACTTTTTACAGCAATGCAAAGTCAGGGAAAAGGGGAAAAGTTGAGTCTCAGAACACCTTCTGCCCCTCCTTGGCCTTCAGAGCAGGATTTGCTTCAGGCAGGTGTGGTGGGAATCCAGTGAAGGACATGACTCTGCCAGGCACTGGGGCTGGTGCTGCCAGAGTTATGGAAGCACATTTTTCTTCCTTGAGGCAGTTTGCATTATGCAGGTTGTGCTGCTTCGAGTTATTTATGCACTGGTTAATGAGATTACTGGGAATGAGGGAGCAGCAACAGCATATTTGTCAACATTTTGGTAACATTTGATTTCAAAACAGCACAATATGTTTGAGTTCCTTCACAATTGTTGTTTCTGAAAAAATATTTTACTTTTGTATTTCTTATATGTTATTAAATGTGAGTCTGCTTTACTGCCTGTGTTGCTATCCAGATATTTATAGTCACCAAAGTCTGTGTGTCCAAGATTCCATTATTGATTGTAATACAAACACCAACAGTTTCTTGGTTAAAAATTTTAAAATCCATGCTATTTTTTTGTCTTACGTCTTTCTAATATTGCAGGAAATTTTCCTATGATCAGTGATGATTTGGTCAATTCCTACCATCTCTTGCTTTGTGCTTTGGATCTCGTGTATGGAAATGCTTTGCAGTGTCCTAACCGTAAAGAACTCCTGAATCCTAATTTTAAGGGTATGTTGAAAAAAAAAGTTGATTTGAAATACATGAGAATTAATATTTTCTGTATCTGGCTATGCAATTCTGTTTCTATTAATGTAGTATGTAATAACAGACTACTGAATTTTGTTAATAATACATTAAGTTAAGAATTTGATGCACTGTGGAAATACCCTTGAAGGAAGCTTGATAGTAATAATTTGAGTTAATGAGGGTTTAATGTCAGTGAAAAAGTGCATAATGACACAGCCATCACTGGACACAGTAAGACTGGAATGTTCCTGTGATGCAGCAGTTTGGAAAGACCCAGGGCTCAAACAGGAGATTTGTTTCTCTCTCATTTCTGGATTGCTGCTGTTCTCTTTCTGAAGAGCATGGAAGTGTAGGTTGACTTGAGAACTACAAATGCAAATGAATGGTGAGAAGTTGCCCTTGAGTTTCTGATGTAACTCTTCCCAGCCTTGCATTTCATTTTCAGTGCTGTACAGTGTTGGCCTGTGCTTGTAGTGCTTCAGATGTGACCTGGAACCATTATCTCAGATAAATATTGTAGTTCACAAGTGTTTGACTTTTTTCTATTAGAATTGATATATTTCGTTTTTATCACTCAGTCACTAATGTTCTTAAATCTCTGACTTAAAATTTGCTTTTGATAACATTATCCAGCTGAGTGGGCATTATGTAATTAGTAGTTCTTTCAAGGAAACTAATCAGTTTAGCTCTTTTAATTTCATACTACACAGCACAGAATCTAAGTTTAATAAGAAAACAGGATATGGATTTGCAAAATTAATACTCTATTCTTAATTGTAGGTTTACCTGAAGACTTCCATAGTAAGGATTATAAAGTATCATCTGATCCTCCCTGCATCATTGAAAAACTGTGTTCTTTACATTATGGATTAGTTTTAGAAGCAAAAGGTATAAAGGAACATTTTTGGAAGCCATATATTCGGAAGCTTTTCGACAAAAAGGTTGGTCAGTAAATTAGTAATGTAGAAAAATCTCTCCTTACTCGTTACCTTCAAAACCTTTATAAGAAATGAAATGCCCATCCTTTGTTCTTAAATGTTTTACAGCTCTTAAAAGGAAAAGATGAAAATCTGACTGGATTTCTAGATCCTGGGAACTTTGGAGATAGCGTGTAAGTCACTGTTTGTGGTGTGGTTTGCATGAGTGTCCCTCTGTAACCCAGCTTCACTGTTACTTTATCTGAGCACTGATAGCAGCCAGCTGCCTTGTGTGTTTAGTAATGGCCATCCACCACTGCCTTCCTGTTCCTGTGGGTGCTGTGGGCTGGGGCCTGCTTGAAAGAGGAACGATGCTTCAGGATGGTGGTACCTGATGTCTGCTTTTATTCTTATGTTTCTCTTTACTGGATCTTTTTTTTTGTGTGTAACTCAAAGAGTTATTATGAAAAAGCTGTGGGAGCATGTTGAGTAGGAAGTGGAGGGGAAAAAATTGGGTGTGGTGGTGTTTAGAGATGTTTATGGGTGTGAATTACTTTCTTTTCATGATACAGAAATGGTTCAGTGTAGTTTATGATATGATGCTTGTGTAAATTTTGAGGAGTCTCTACAAAATAGGAGTTGTCTGTATTTTACTGCGTTCTTCCTGCAGCTGGATAAATGGCAGGGCATCAGATATGTAGGGAAAATAATGTCCTTGCCACTGCCGTGTTTAAGGTACTGTAGATCCTAAAGGAGCTTCAGTGAGGGTCGAAAGAAATCTGAAGTAGACTTCCCCCAGGCCAGAAGTGTGTTCAGTGTGTGAGCAGGTGAGCAAAGCAGTCTAAATAAAGGGGGGTTGTCTGTCCTTCCTTTCTGCTGTAGCAAAGCCATCAACAAGGCCTATGAGGAGTATGTTCTGTCAGTGGGAAATCTTGATGAGCGAATCTTCCTTGGCGAGGATGCAGATGAAGAAATTGGAACTCTCACAAGGTGCTTAAACACACCTTCAGGAATGGAAACAGCTGAAAGGGTACAAGTGAAGCATAATTTGCAGCAGCATTTTGACAGGGTGAGTATGGCATGGTCTGTGTTGCTGTTTTTATATGCCGCCTTCCCTGGCAGTCTATGGAGACTGAAATAAAACACACCTAGTAGTGTGGGGAGAAAATGGGAGGAGTATTGGGAGCTAGACTTCATGGTGAGGAATGTAATATGTTTGTTAAAGTAAGTAATTGTGTAGTTAGGTGATTAGAAGATGCATTGGTTCTGCTGTGTGCTAATTGAAGTGAGATCCTTTATGTTACATTATTTTAATGCGATGGCTTAATCTGATGCAAATAAACTAAAATGCTGATCAGAAGGACTTGTCATATTAGAGGTTAAACCTGCTGAAAGGAAACCCTGGCTCAGTATACTTTTTCTATGAGGTACAGCTACTTTTGTTACTCAGGGGCTAGGAAGGGACTGCTGCGCTTTAGGGGGGATCTTTTAGACTGGTCTAAATGTTTCACACTTCAATTCCAGCATCTGCATTTCTTAGCATAGGTCACATCCCCTCTGTTTATACAGAACAGTTTGATACAAACATCTGAGCAACACAAATTCTTCATTGCTGCCTCTTACCTGAGTCATGGTCTGGTTTGGGCTGTTTGATTGGGAGCCATTTTTTTTCCATAACACAGAGTAAGAATTCTGCAGATTGATGTTTCTAGGTTATGACCTTTATCAGTTTATAATAGTGTGCATATGTATATGTGGTTATATTTTTGTTTTCAGTCCAAATCACTTAGGATCACAACCCCCCTTACTGGCCGCAAGTACATTAAAGAGAGCAACCCATATGTGACACCTGTTTCCATAGCAACCTACAGCCTGAGCCGCCTGCACACGATGCTGGCAGGGCTGAAAAATGCCCCCAGTGAAAATCTGGAGCAAATACTCAGGTAAATTTAATGTTTAGCCAAATAATCCTATTTTCTATTCTAGTTTTAAAAACAAACATTAATTCTGAACAGTTTAATTTAAAAATGTGAGCCAGTCTTTTACTCCTGGAGTAAAATGGAAACCAGAGAGGCATTTACATTTCAGAGGAGTAATCTTTTTATTTAGACACATCTGTCCTTAGAGACTGATGAACATCCACCATTTAAAACCCAACAGTTTTGAGCTTCTCTAACCACAGGTTGCCAGTATAAAATTGTCAAGACTTTTCTTCCTGCTTAGCAAATGGCACTACATAGGAAATCACTCCATACTGTAGGAGAGGCAAACCAAATGTTATTTGCCATTTGGATAAACTGTTGCTTCAGGAATAATGTATTTTTAAACAATTTTTATGTCATGTGGAAAGTACTGTTTAAATATCTCTCCCTGATCATGAAAAGTTGAGCAGATTTACTACAGTATATACAATAATATGATGTTTTGCAGTTAGACACATTTGGGTCTGTTTGTATTGCTGTGCAATATATTTCCATTTTTTTATGCTTTCAACATATAAAAAATAGGGGGGTTTTGGTCTCAGTAGGAGTAGTATATTGAAAAGGTTTCGTTTTTATTTTCAGGTCATGTTCCAGAGATCCTTCTCAATCCATTGCAAACAGAGTAAAAGAAATGCACGAAGTGTACTGTCAGAGCACACAGTCTGAAGGAGAATTCAGTAATTTTTCCAAAGGTGGGAAACATTTTGCTTATCCAGATAAGAATTAAAATGCCTGTAAACACATCCACCTCTTGTGATTAAATTTTACATACAGGTTATGCTTTAGCACAAGTGTCTTTTCTACTTCTCTTGACTTTTCCTGTATTCTTAAGACATAGCAAATTTCAATGCTGTGTAGAATTTTATAATCAGCCTTAGCTTGAATCACTGGAATTTGATCATACTTTGAGTACTAGAGAAGTGAAATGAAAACCGCTGTTAAGTGTACCACTTTTTCTCTCAAATATTAGTGATGGCATGGATTTCTGTGATGGTAGAGAAAATCTGAGTAACTGTAGTCTTTAAAAACCCAACAGCAGTTTTGGCTTACATACAAGGATGGATTAGTGCAGGTATTAAAATCCTGCCAGTATAAACACAAAACCACAATTTGCAAAGTTGTCTTGATATCTGAAGTGCCTGAAGATGGATTGAATATAAGGAAGATGCTCTTGACTTTGTTTCTTAATAAGGCCTTCCTTTGTTCTTGTCAACTTAATTGCTTCAGTGCTTTTTGTTGCACAGTGCAAGGTGGATCTGTACAGGTGTATTTTTCAATGCGTTTTCTGAATTGGAATTGTGTCCATTATAGCAGTGTTAAGGATTGTTCTTATACATGGTGATGTCACTAAAATCTGCGTTCAGTAGCAAGTTGTTCTGCTCTGCATTCACAAGTCAGGGCAGTGTAGGAGAAGGATTCCTACATTAACTTCAGATTAACAGGTTTAGTCCTGAAAGTATTGTAACCACAGCAGCACAGAAATCCACACAAGCTACTGTTGCATCTCTTTATCTGAAGATGAAGAAGATAATATTTCTGTGTTGCATTTTACAATATTGCTTCTATTTAAACTTCCTGCAGATGTTGCTAGTAAACATTTTCGTCGTGCTGAGATGCTCTACTACAAGGTCTTGGAGTCAGTCATTGAGCAAGAGAGGAAGAGGCTGGGAGACGCTGATTTATCTGTAAGGAAAACTAATCAAAGGGTTCCTCACTTTTAAAGTTGGACCTGCAGAAAAAGAACACAGATGTAGAGCAGAATTGTCAGCTATTTAAAATGAGGGTAAATCTCTGAGAAGAACCCTGTAAGTACACCTGAATGGAAGAAAAAAGGCTCAAGAAATTATTTGTGTTTGCAAACACAAAGAAAAATGAAAGTTTTAATGAGTAAAGATGGCTCATTTTGAATTCTGTCCCTTTCAAAATAGCTTCACTTTTTGTAAGCTTGAGAATCTTGCTGTTGAGACAATAAGAAGTGTTTTATTGTTCTATAGTTGCACTGTAAAATAAGCTTTAAAATTTGCAACTCTTGCAGGCAATACTGGAGCAAGATGTGTTTCATAGGTCTCTGCTGGCATGTTGCCTGGAGATCATTACCTTTACATACAACCCACCTGGAAACTTCCCATTCATCACCGAAATATTTGACATTCCAGTTTATCATTTTTACAAGGTAATGTGTTTGATAGCTAGAAATGCTTACCAAGTCATGAGTGCTCATTGACCTGTATGACAATATAGGATTGAGTCATAGTAATGCAGCCTTCATATTTCTAATAGGCTCTTCTTCTGTGAAAATCAAGTATTGGAATGAGATCTTTGTTTAAGAATCAATATATGAAACAAGTACATTATGTTGATCATAATTATCCACTGCACAGGTAATTGAGGTTTTCATTAGAGCAGAGGATGGCCTTTTTCGGGAAGTGGTAAAACACCTGAACCACATTGAAGAACAGATCCTGGAAAGTATGGCATGGAAACGGGAATCTGTACTGTGGGACAGGATCAGAGAGAATGAAAACAAAATTCCTACTTGTGAAGAGGTGAGCACATCTTTCTATGTGTTACATTGCTTTCATAATCAGGCAGGATGGCAGAGAGAGGACTTCATACCCTGAAGGAGAGGCCTTATGAGGCCCAGTGGCACTTCCACTGTCCCAGCCCATCAGAAAGCAGTAAGTACAGTGTGCTCTGGCCTGGTCAGGGTCATCTCTGTGGAGACATCTGGAACAGAGACAGGCAGCAGAGAGAATTCTCACCCACTATTTTATCCAGTATTTTATTGGTTAGCAGAACAATGAACAAAAATGGTCAAGTAGGGAAGGTTTGGACCAGTCTCACTTGAAAAGATTATTAAGCAAGAAATGTGGTAAAAGGTACACACAGAAGTAGTCACAGACTATTACAGTGTGTATCTTCCAGAGCAGCACAATCACTGCTCACTACTGGTTTTCTTGGGCTAATTGGGCTTAGGCTAAGTTTGTCACTTTTCTTGTTCTTTTTCCACAGTTTTGCTGTTCAGAATCTGTAGTGTAGTAGCTTTTAAAAATTTGCTATGTAGTTAATGTGTGATACAGACACTAATCAAAGGATAAATATTTTAGGTAATGCCACCTCAGTACTTCGAGAGATCTGCTGGGAACAGTGTTGTAGGTTCACCACTGACACCACGGCGAATAAACGAGGTTCGTGCTGAAAGTGGAGGACTGGGAAAAGGTGAGATTTTTTTAAAGCAGAACATGCTGTGCATTGCTTACTTAAATTGTGTAAGGAAGGAAGCTGCTTTAATGCCAACGTACAGTTAGCTGTAAACACATTTGCAAATGGTATTTGTATTGCAACTCACAGAGTTGCATCAGAGGTTTGAGACTGATGGATTCATTGTATCAGTGTGAACTAAATACTGCTTTGATAGGGTGTTCTCGGGTGATAGATATGAACAGCATGTGTATCTGTTAAACAGTATTTATACATTCACACACACACAACTTATGCTCTAATTGGTTTGCTTTATTGTTATACCAGAAAAGAAACTCCACTATATATTGACATCTCAAACTTTTCTCACTAGAAAAAATAAAATATAATACATGAACTTAGAAAAATACTAAACACAGCATTATTGAAGATTAAGTCATCTCTAAAAGCAATCTGTACTTAAAAAAAATTTTTCTTGAAGAGCTTTGCATGACATATTTTGGTTTGCATTAGATTTTCATCACCTGTTTGTAGAACAAGGGATTATAAAACAAGAGTTAAATATATATATATATATGTGTGTGTGTCTTCCCCAGGCCTTTCCTCGTCTCCAGCCACCCTGTATGACAGGTACAGCTCTCCCACAGCCAACCCCACGCGGCGGCGCCTGTTCGCTGACAATGACAGTGCCCCCGAGGGTGGTACCACGGTGAGGGTGCCCCCACAGCCCGTGGTGAGCACGGTGCCAGTGCAGAACGTGAGCCCCGAGGCCGTGTCCGTGACTCCTGTGCCCGGCCAGACCCTGGTGACTGTGGCAACGGCCACGGTGACAGCCAACAACGGGCAGACGGTGACAATACCTGTGCAAGGTGAGGGAAAAGCTGCTGCACAGCTATTCAGGCTTGTTCCCATCAGAGTATTAGAATACAGCCAAGAAGAAAGGGGGAAACAGTTGGGCAGAAAAAAGTATGTTTGTAAGGATTCATAAGTAGGAAAAATGGTTTGAATAGACAAGCGGAATTTAAGGACAGAGCATGTAGAACACAAGGATGTTCTTCTGGCTGCCAAGGTCTGTTTTATGAAACAGTTGTTTCAGTAAGCCCTCCTTCCTCAACTGATGGGATGAAAGCTGCATTAGTATGAAAACCTTACTTCAACTTCATTATCTTCTAGTCTTAGGATGAAGTTTCCAAAGTATTTTGATTAAACAATTTCATGTATAATATACTAATGTATAGTTATAAGCAGCTAATAAGTACTGAATTGTTTTTAAAAACTCAAAACCACAAATGCACACACATCCCCCACACAACTTGCTCTTATTTCAGGCTCTTTGTGTTCAATTACAGGTATTGCCAATGAAAATGGAGGAATAACTTTCTTCCCGGTCCAAGTAAATGTAGGTACCCAGCCCCAGGCTGTGTCTGGGCCCATGCAGCCTCTGAGTGCCCAGACTCTGGCTGGCACCCTGAACACTCAGATGACTGGGGCAGCACTGCAGTTGCCAGGCCAGTTAACAGTGCAGCAGATCTCCCCTGGCGAGCAGAGACAGACCCAGCACTTCACTGCCACAGCTGCCAGGCCTCGCAAGATGGGCTCTCTTTCACTCTTCTTCAGAAAGGTACTTCCTGATCTAAGGTTGCTTTGCTTAGTTCTTACTTTGGTAAACCTGCAGTAATTAAAAAAATACACATTTACGGGTTGTAATAATGAGGGTGTATTAAATTTAATCTATACCTTCAGTTATTCATACACAGCTGAAGGGTAGTTTTCTCCTGCAGGCTACTTCGCACTAGCAAAGGAGTGTGCTGGCACATCAGGATTTGGAAATAGATTCTGTATTTGGCCAGCAGGTTCTTAAATGTGTCCCTTTTCTTGAAGGCTCTTCCAAAGAAAAAGGTTCTCTTTTGAGACTATCTGGTTTATTTAGTACCGGGGTTTCTCTAGGCAATGCACTGCCCGTTCTGGGCTCAGGACAGATTAAGCTTCAAACAAATGTTTTCTGACGTTTCAGCACTGACACCAGTACTGAGAATGTCTGTGTCTTGTAAGTAAAAAAGTTGTATTTGAGTTTAGTTACTCTTCTCTTGGCTTAGCATTTGCACAAGCTCTACAGATGTGCAAGTCTGAGCTACTCTTCTGCTGGGTCAGCAAAGCAGCGTTGCTGTGGCCCTGAGCACAGTCCATTGCCACAGGTTTATCACTTGGCCAGTGTTCGTCTGAGGGACCTCTGTGTCAAACTCGATGTGTCTGATGAGCTGCGCAAAAAGATCTGGACATGCTTTGAGTATTCCTTGGTGCACTGCCCTGAAATCATGATGGACAGACACCTGGATCAGCTGCTGATGTGTGCCATATATGTCATGACTAAGGTAAAATGTGAGCAAAGAAAAAGCAAACAAAAACTCCTTTAATACTTAATATTCCAAATACTACAATTCCTAAAAAAACCTCAAACCAACAAACACACACAGAACCACCCCCAAACAAAACAAAATACAAAAACCTGCAGAAAAACTGAGAACCTTTTCTGTCCATCCCCCTTAGGTTACTAATGAAGACAGATCATTCCAGAACATCATGCGCTGCTACCGGACACAGCCACAAGCCAAGAGTCACGTGAGTGCAGTCACAGTTTAAATATGTGGGATCTGGTTTATTAAATGCCTTTGTTCTATTTTGGGAACAGATCGCTTGGAAAGCAACATTTAGTATTATGGGGATGCAGTCCATGAGCCATTCTCGAAAGAGAGTGGCCATATCCAAAATCCTGCACTAGTGAAAGCTTTCTATGCTAAACTATAACTAAAATAGAAAATGTCTTTACTTAAAACCTAAAGGGAGACAGTGTTCATGGGATATTATTCCTCTTAGGAGGCTGTCTTTTGGCCTGCAAGAAGCAGTTTGGTACCACAGGGAAGTTTGTGGCAGCAGATGTGTCCTGCAGGCAGTTGTTCCCTGACTGGGTACCTGCTCCACCCTCCCCTGGTCACGCTGCTCCCTGTCCCTGCAGGTCTATCGCAGTGTCCTGATCAAGGGCCGCCGCCGCCGCCGCCACTCCGGCAGCAGTGACAGCAGCAGCCAGCAGAACTCACCTACAGACAGGAGCAAAGACAGGAACAAAGAAAGAAGTGAGTGGTTCCAAATGCCAGGTGTTTGGGTTTAATTCCTTTTCCAAAATTGCGTGCATAAATTAAGAGTCGGATTTTGTGTTGTCCCACCCCAAACAGTTCCTCCTTTGGTAAACTTAGACACAGTTAAAAATAACATTGATAACATTTAAGAGTTGGTCTGTATTAGGGTTTTTATTGCACCCACTCTGACAGTTTCAGATCTCTCCCCACGTGCACTTACCTTGGGAATTTGCTGTGCTGGCCTGAACTCTGAGTTCAGCTCACACCAAAGAACAAGTCTTTACAGAATGAGGAAATCTGGGCTAGCCCAGGTTCACAGTTACTCTTATCACAACCACAGAGCTGCAGCAGTTTCTTTTGTCGCGCTGTCTGGCTGCAGAGACAGGAACACCACCCACAGCATTGATTTCAGCATAGCTGACAGCTCTGGAGATTCTTCCCTTGATCCGTGAACTGACACATTTTCCTTGAATTAACTTCTATAAAGGAAACTGAAGAAGTGATGCTGTGTATTCCTACCAGCAGTTTACAAGATACTTAATAGATGATGGTATAAGCTGTAGGCATTAATATTTTCTGTCACAGGGAGGTGGCAGGGAGGGAAGGAAAAAAATACACATATTTTGCAACTTCCAACATTAAATTAGCAGGAAGTATGACCAAGCCAGAAAAAGACTACCTCTTTACTTAAAATGGTGCCAGGTGGAACAAGAAAGAGCTACTGCTAGAAGTGTAACATAAATGCTGAAAAATGGAGTTTCAGCTCTTTTTCTATTGTCATGCAACTCAGCTTCTACAGAAAATCCCATGCAATTTATCCAGTAAGAAGTTAGAAATCAACAAAGCTTTTACATAAGGGAAAACGCTCAGGAATCAAAACAGGCATCACTGATGGTGGCTGCAGGTTCCCAGTCCCTGTTTCCCAAGGCTGGCTGGCTGTGTGTGCGTGCAGGGGAGTGTCTGGGCCTGCAGGGCTGGCAGTGCCTGAGCAGTGCCTGAGCAGTGTCTGAGCAGTGCCTGAGCAGTGTGGCTGGTGTTTAAAGGACAGGGCTGACTCGAGCCCGGTGATGCGCTCCAGCAGCACCCTGCCCGTGCCCCAGCCCTCCAGCGCACCCCCGACCCCCACCCGCCTCACCGGCCCCAACAGCGACACCGAGGAGGAGGAGAGGGGGGACCTCATCCAGTTCTACAACAACGTCTACATCGAGCAGATCAAGGACTTTGCCCTCAAGTACACTTCAAATGCAGTAAGTTACATTCTGTGCTTTTCCTTGGTAAACAGAGCTTTTTCTATTGACTATGCAATGAAATCTCCTTAAATTAAAATATACTAATCTGGCCTAATAACACAACCAAACTTGAATTTGTTGTACATCTCTATGGTCTCATATCCGTGGAAGAGCCTTGCTGCAGTGAGCCCTGAGGCTGCAGCTGCTGAGAGCCTCTTCTCTCCTCACAGACGGACTCCCCCCCGCTCTCCCCGTACCCGTTCGTGCGCCTCGGCTCCCCCCGCAGAGTGCAGCTTTCCCAGCACCACCCCGTGTACATCTCGCCACACAGAAACGAGTCTGCCCTCTCTCCCCAAGAGAAAATATTCTACTACTTCAGCAGCAGCCCTTCGAAGGTGAGACTAAAGGGTTTCAGTTTGCTTCTCTAATTCCTTAACCCTGTTTTTTGTTCTTGGTAGTGAAATTAGAGCAGACCTTGCAACACGACATTTTGTTTACCCTGTCCAACACATCATCACCTAAGGCTCCTCAAACTGCCAGTGCAGCTGTCACAGCTGTAGGGCTGGATGGGCCTTTGAGCTCTGCATGCAGAGACACAACAAACTCCCTTGAGTCTGAGTAAGACTTTGTGTACTCTGGTAAGGGAAAGACCAGTACAGTGATGAAGGAAGTACCTTGGTACAGTACAGATTTCCACAAAAAAAGCCTGTGCAGTCCCACTGTACAGCATCTGAAAACAGTTCACATCATATTGGGGCAGTCACAAAATACAGTGAGAGCTAATTATTCTTTTGACTCCCTCTTCCCTCCAGAGGCTAAAGGAAATCAACAGCATGGTTCGAACTGGAGAAACGCCCACCAAGAAGAGAGGCATCCTCTTGGAGGATGGAACTGAAGCCCCAGCCAAGCGAATCTGCCAGGAGAATCACACAGCTCTGTTACGACGACTCCAGGACGTAGCGAATGACCGAGGGTCTCACTGAGCCTGCACAGCTCTTCCCTCCCTGACTGTGCTGAGCCTGGGCCAGGGCATGAGGGGAGCCAGCACTGGGGACAGGGAGGATCCTCCTCAGCCCCTCGACACAACCCCAGGCCCTGCTGCTTAAGCTCTTCACAAGGCAAGTGATCCCTCTCCAGCGTTGCCTGGAGAACACATCCCTCACACAGCTGTGGACCTTGCAGCAGGTATTTACAGCTTTGCTTTGCTCTAGTCAGTGCCCTCAGCCCTGTCAGCTGTGGCCAGACAGGTCCAGGTGTCTCAGCACAGAGCCCCACACCAAGGTACCCACAGGCAGCAGTGTCAGGGTTCCTCCCTAACCCCCTCCACAAGCCAACAGCTTAGGACTAACATTCTCACACAGTCCCATTCTGCTTGGAAAAGGCCAAGAGGAGTAAAGTGGTTTGAACCCTGGTGGAAGGTGGATGGGATGAAGTCTGTCCCTATTCAGGATGTTCCATGTGCCCTTGAGAACCATCAGTGTTGAGCTTTATTGTGTGGCCCTTTGCTGCTGTACCAAGGGAGGTGATTATGTTGATTTGAGCTGTGCAATGTTTGAAAGTGAACTTGTGTTCCCAAGGTGAGACCTGGGCTGGGGCTGTGAAGCATCATGTTTAAGGCAGATGAGTTTTGCTGTATATTTGCAATGGCACTTTCTAAATGTGAATATTTTTTGCAAAGGCCAACTTCAGCTGTCTTTCTGTACTGAAACAATTTGACTTTTGTATTTATTTCAATCTGACATCCCATTGCTCCTCTTGTCAGCAAATGGCATTCAGAATTCATTGTAACTCAATGTATATGCAGCAATGAATGCAGGAAGCCAGGGATGTGTACTTTTTTCAAGGAATTTTATATGCTTGTTGCTTTTCTTGATAGTCGGGCACTGTACCCCTTGCTCACTCAGCAGCAGGAAGGTGGTGCCCATCTCCTAAAACATATACTTAGATGTGTTTAAAGGACAGGGCTTGGGAGTTTGGTTTTAATGTTTTGCTTTGGTTTTTTTAAATGGCCTAAAGAAGGCTACCTGAGAGAAATCCCTCCCCTACTAACAGGATCAGCAGGTGGTGCATATTATACTTACCACTTGTTTTCATTTAAAATAGTTCCAAAACACCAGACTTGTTAGGAAAGCATCAACCCTCTCCCACAGTACAGGATGCCAGTCCTCTGCTGGGGGGGGCAGGGTTCATGTAACATGTGGCACACTCAGGTTCCAGAAGGCTTTCTAAGGAAAAGCTAAAAGCTCTGTTTTCAGTCATTCCTGCCCTTCCAAATAATAGGAAAATTTAAGACTTAATTCCACTGTAAATTCAACTGAACTAAAATAAAAACATCGTTTTTCTTACCTGCATAACAAAAAGCTGAAGTCCAGAAGTTGTGTAGATGTTTCTGTAAAAATATTTATGGAAGTGTCAGACAATTCTTGTTGTTACTATGTTCCATTTACTTCACTTTGTATGAAAATATTGCAATTGTATTTTTCAATAAAGACTTTATAAACTCACAGTTTTATGTTCTTGTGTGAAAAAGCATTGTATGTGCAAAGCTAAAAAGTCTGCAGCAAGGACTGCAATTAGGGGTTTAAAAGTAAATAAATAATCACATGTCTCAGTGACACCACAAGGGAAAGGATTTGCTCCTGCCCTGGTTTAGTCACTGTGGTTTTTCCAAGCGTGTCCCCTCCTGCTGCTCCATCAGAAGGCACCAGGTAGGGCCTGACAGGGACAGCAGTGCCAGGGAATGCTCCAGCTCCTGCTCCCTTGGCAGAGGAGGAGGAGGAGGGTGGCTGTCTCACTGCACAGCACAGGAGGGCTCCAGAACAATCTGCTTTGCCTTCCCTGCCCAAGCTTTTAACACAACATCTTGCACACCCACTGACAGCAGAATTATTTCCTGTGTGCTGTGTACTCACATTTCAACTGAGGGAAGTTTCTAAACATTCTTAAGTAGTTAAGAACAGCTTTGACCACCACTGGCTGGTGCTGTATTTGTACAGCTAAGGATGCACTGCTTTTCCCCTGCATTTTTACCTAGGGGACATGATACTATTTCATCCACTGCTATTTCTGTCCCTTTCTGAAAGTTATCAGCTGTAAATAATAATAAAGATATGTGTTGCAGTTTATCCTTGGAAGCAAATGCTAAAAAAACCCCACACAAAATAAAAAACAACAAAACCACACTTCAACAGAGATGTTCCAAAGTGAAAAAAAAAAGGCACATATACTTGATATTAAAAGAAAGAAAAAAACCAACTGATCTGGCTTCAAATAATTTCTTTCATGACTTAGGTTTCGTTGAAATCCAACTGCAACCTCAGCAGGAAACGCCACTGGTGTAACTTACAGATCTCTTGGAAACGTTCTTTAGAGAGCTCAGAATTTCAAAGATGATATTCAAAAACATCCCCTTCTCAAAGTTTTGGCCAGACCTTAGTCTTTCATCAAATTATGTACCTGTTCTAGGAAAAACACAGAACAATCCAGGAGAAAAGGATTTGATTTCCACGGCACTGTTTCAGTACTCATTCACCTACCTTGCTCCTAGAACAGCTTATTTTAATACGCAAATCTGATTACAGAAATACACAGCATTCTCTCTCCTCTCCCAGTCTAATAAAAAGAGTAATTTTTCAGATTATTCATTCTAAACTAAACAAAATTCTACATTCGCTAAAGAAATAAAATTATTCTCAACAAACTGCTGTTAGCTGGATTTAGCTTGGAGCAGTCCAACCTAGTGACCAGCCTTGCAGGGGTTTGTGACAGCTCAGAGAGGAACAAAACTTCCTCCAATAACAATCACTTTCACAGTATTATCCTGTCATTCCTCTTGGGCATTGTTCTTGCCAACTGCGGATGTTTCCTGGCCAACAGCAGCACTGGCAGCTGGGGCTGCACTGCAGCCAACACCAAAGAGCGGCCCAAGATTAGAAGGGATTTCAATTCTACACCAATCCTTCACCTAAGTGACTTAGGAAATGTGCAAGTCAATGATTTATTACAGAGGCTTCTGAATAATCATAAAACTGAATAAAGAGGAACTGTCAGTCTGGTTTGGCTCCAGGCCTGCCCCTGCCCACACACTTCATGTGCTCAGCACAAGGCCGGGCCCATCATCTGCTTCACACCACGAGTCCCTTAACTAAAACCTTGCCCATGATAAATCTGAAGCATTTAAATTTCAGTTTCAGCCTTCCCAAAAAAAGTTAGAGAACAGCAGCAACAGAACTCGTTCACAGTATGTCAGTGGCAACACTCCAAGCCAGTACATACACCCTCAAACTCTTCCCCCAGCCTTTCCCTGAAAGGCAAACAGCACTGCTTTTCCAGGCAATACAAACACACCTTCAGATCAGTTCCTCCATTCCTGTCCTCTATTGCAAACTCAGATCAGATCCATGACAATTCCAAGGCACTTCCACTTGCTCATTACATGCCAGGCGTCCAGAATACTGAGGCTAATGGAGCATTAATGCCACTCAGAACACTGACAGAGGCAAGTGCCACAGAGCCATCTTGCTTCCTGTCACTGAGTGTATGACACTACTGGGGAAGTCTTTGTCTATTTCCTTAGAAGCCAAGAAGTTGTTCTCAAAGAGAACAGTGAAAGGTTGTTAACAAGAGAATTTAGTGTCAGATAAAAACACAAAAAAACTCAACCCAAATCCCACATCACACCACTACCCACCCTCCTGAAACACCACCTCATGTTCACATGAATCACTACAGGCTGTTCCAAGACAGCTGGGTTGGCACTAATCCACCAGTAGAGGCAAGGGGAGCCAAAGAAAAAGCAGCCCACTCCAAGGGGTTAACATTACAGATTCTGATAGGACAATCCCGGGAGGCAAGAAAAGGCATCATACCAGGTTGTGGCATTACAAAAACTTGTGTGAAAAGTAAGAGTCTGTCCCAAGTTCACTTGTGTTTTGGAGAGGTTTTCCTGTGTGTGGAACGAATCTCTCATGTACAGAGCTGCTCCTGGCATCCCATGAACATCACAGTACCTAAGTAGCCAGGTGCTCCCACTCTTCACTAAACATCCATAGCACAGACTAACAGGGACAAAAGCTAGAGCACGGTTTCTTTTTATTTTAAGATGTCACTATTAACACACATTAGTCAACCTATCCTAAGAAATCCCCTAGCGATCTAGGGAATCTAAAACCCTCTAAAATTTTATTAGCTCAAGAGACCACCATTAAAAGCTTTGATTTTAGTGTTTCTGTACTAAAAGTCTAACAAGCCTGACATTCTACTTTCACCCTGTCAGACTAATGTGCGCTTTAGTGACAGTATCCATTTACAAATCAATAATACATCATACATCATCCCCAGCTTTACTTCTGGAAAGTGCTAAATGGAGTCAATGAACCATCTATTTACAATTTCAAATCCTAACATATTTACAATAGAAACCAAAAGTATTTAAAACCATTAAATATAGTGTTTAACTCTGCTATATTAGTTTACATGAACACAGTTTGACTCTGGCATCGTATTTCCAATACCAATATTTCCGCCAGTAATTTAAGATTTTTTTTAAAAAATTGCTATTCCTGGAGGGAAAAAATAAAAGCTTAAAAACCAACCCAAAACCTCCAGGCATTTCAGAGCCCTGAGGAATTACCCACCCTAGACGGTCTTCAGGTAGAAGTACTGTAGTGTTCAAGAGAGACTTCCAAACTCCAGGCAAGCCTTTAAAACCTAATGCATATGTAAAACATTACGAGTCAGTAATCCATTGAACAGGTTTACTGGAGTCACTGCTACCATTCGGGTTTTACTAATCCATAGTCAAGAAGGAAACTGCTGCTTTGCTGTTTCTCCCTCCGTTACATTCCCTCCACCCCCAGAAAGTGTTTTGTGCACCAGTGTCCAGGACAGCTTAAGTGGGCATCGTCTTATCTTCTTTGCTGAAGGGCTGGACTGAACCAGGCTTCACCCAGGACAGGCCAGAGACGTGCATGCTTTTGCTGTGCTGATCTTCTGGCTTCTTCTGGAGAGAACAAAGTTAAAGTTACAATTTTTAGATACCCAAACCCTCTCAACTCCCCCTCCATCCATTTTGCCTTTAGCAAATACAAGCACAGAAGAGGCTTGCACCATTTCCTCTCCTCAAAGAGGAACAGTAAGATGGCCACTGGTTTCCTTTCAGGGAAAATGTGTGGCATCTGTAGAACTACCCAGACAACACAGGAGTTTTAAGGACTTAACTCAGGTACAGGTGCCCTATCCCACCATAAAGACTCAAGGATACTCCTTTTGCTTGGAGGCCCCAGCCCAGCATCACTGCACTGCTCTTCACCGCATTTCTCAGTTCTACAGAAGGAAGTGTCAATCCAAACCCTCCCCCAGCACTGCACCTGTAGCTCTGCCTGGCGATGCTGGGTGTGCTCGGGAGGAGCACTGCACCCCACAGGTGGTTGGGAACCCAAACTAATGTGCCAAAGTAGCAATTAATGCCTTTGCTAAACCTGGGAGATTCCTAATGCTTTCCAAGGATGGTCCTTCCCTTCCCTGAGCATTTGACACAGTTAAGTGCTTGAACAGTAACTATTACCCAACAGTGCAACAAACATTTTAAACTGTCTATTGCACTTCAGAAGACAACAAAAAAAGCTTCAAATTGAAGAACAAAGATACAACTTGGAACATCTGTAGATTCAAAGCAGTTAAAGAGATCAGTAAATTAGACACAACTCTAGCTGGCCAAAGCAGCAGAAGAGCTTGCAGGTTTTTTTTAATACCAGGAAGTATATGACAACTACATCAAACCTGGAATGGTGCATCGAGCTCTAGAAAGTGATAATTGCATGACCAGACTTGGTTGTACCACAGAAAGTCTTTATCTTCACAAAGTAAATTATGGCAGCAAGAAGAGAGAACCAGCACGTCTGCCCCTCCCCATGCTTTGTGCCAAGGGTGACACTGTGTGACAGACCTGCCATAACACGTTGGACAACAGCAAACAAGAGGGATGAGTTAAGGCTGAGCCTGGCAGCAGCAGCTGCCTCTCCCATGCTGCACACAGGAACCACACCTTGGAAAAGCCACGTGCTCGGCAGGGAACTGGGACATCACTGCCCTTCCTGGGCTGCAGCTCCAGAATGGCCTAGCTGTTTCCCAAGGAATAGGAATCACAGGGGTAATAAAAAGGATCCAGGGCTGTAAGAAGACTTGGGAACTTGTTTTTACAGAGAATGTTCTCAGCTACACTGGAATTTTAGGACAAATCTCCTACAACATATTGGGCCATTCCTATCAACAAATGACTGGAGCAACTAAGTACCATGGATCCAATAGTTACTGAAGATGTTCATTTTCACCTAAAAAGAAATCCACAAGCGTCTCCAAAGAAAAGAGGACAGAAGAAAAGTCACTGTTCACTACCAGTCTCTTAAGACAACATCAGACCCTTTCCATTTCAGGCACCTTGACCTATTATTTCTCTTGGATTTAAAGGGTAAGAAAGAAGGAGGTGAAGAATGAAGGAGAAAGGGAGGAGGAAAATAAGGGTCAAAAGTATTTCTTAAGTTTTGTAAGAACATCAAGAAGTCAATCTGACCAAAATATTTTCCTGTATGTTCCAAGGCTGCAATGCGACTGGCAGCTGGGAGCACTGCCACGTTGAGCTCAGGCAGTGTGTTGTATTAAGTTCCATTTAAAAACCTCATTCATGCCAGAAGACATGCAAAAATGTGAGATAAAGCTTGCAGTGTGGAAGACAAGTTCGAACCGACAAACAATAATTTTTCATTACACAAAACCCCAGCAATCCATAACACAGCTTTAGGCCAAGTCAGTAACTAAAACATTCAGAGTGCATTTCCTTGCCAGTCCAACTAAGACAGCAGCCACTGTTTCAGAATCCCTTTGTACTACAAGTGGATTGACTTGTCAGGCCACTCAGCATAGACTCAGAATTGCTGGGTGCCAGCTCCTGTCAAGTGCAAAGCAGTAATTAAAAAAAGAAAAAGAACCAAAACATGAACAGCCCCCACCCCAAATCACATCCCATCACCCATCAGGTGAAAGCTCTGAGCCAACACATTCTTGCTCTGTCAGTAAGAGCACTCTGTGATGGAAGGAACTCTCAGAACCTTCTGATGTCTCATTAGAAATCAGCAGCATTAGAGAATTGAGCAAGGGACTGTGCTTGTGCTGCTTCAGAAACTTTGCAAGGAGAAGAAAGTGCTGAAGCTTCGATTCAGTAATGAAAGATCTCTGAACAGAAGAAACCAAAGAAGCTGGAGACTGCCAGGTAATGCAGAAATGGTAACAGCCATGACAAGTGCAGAACAAACTAACAGGCAGCCAGTGAGTCTCTTCATCCCTTCCATCCATAAACAACAACAAAAAAAAAAATCTGCTGTGTGCCAAGAGTTGTACTAACAAAGCTTTCTGGCTAAGTGACTAATTGCTTAACACACTGAAGTTAGAACAGTGACATAACTGCTTCGTTAGGAGACCACAGCAGTTCAGCATTCCCGCTGAGCCAAAAGAGGGGTGGAAAAAGGTCTCTCTAGTACACAGAGACAGAGAATCTTTCTTCCTGCATCAGGCAATAAACCCTTCCTAGAGTGAGAAGGTGAACTCTGCACGTACCTTCTGAGTCAACATCTTCTCTCTAGCTTCATCATGTATAGCTGGATTCCACGGAGAAAAACTATGGAAAAAGTACAGTTAACTCTTACTTGGCATTTTTGCAAACTACAGCACAGAGCAGAAAGCAGTGATTCTCCTTTGCTTAGTCTGTTGAATTTTAAGTGAATTTTAAGTGAGTATTCAGTGTTAAAACATGCAGTTAAGAACTAAATTCATGTTGTCATGGACCTTTTCAATAATAAATGTTTAGGTTTTCATTTCCGTTTGTACTGAGAACTGGAAATTCAGAATGTGTGACACGAAAAACTACTCATATTCACCATGAAGCTGACTGCTCCATCCCCCATACAGGCAAGCTTTAGAAGGATTTTTAAACTCTGACCAAAGCTACAGTCATGCAAAATGAGTTCAGGAAAGCCAGAAAGCAATATTAACTCATGGGCATTTCTGCTTGAGGGAGGTGGGTGCTTCAGGGCTTTTTGCTTGTTCTGAGGTTTCTTTGGTTATTGTTTTGAGATTTTTTCTAAAGAAAAGCGGGTCAGCTAGCCTGACAGAGAAAGGCTGCCATCAGCAACTATACCAAAACTTGCTCTCAAAACACTAGGACAAGGTGAATTTGCTCAGAGTACTCACATGATTGCATAGGGGTCCTCTATTTTGGGCTGATCAAATAAATGACTACTGCATAGTTTGACACTGTCTACCACTTTACTTTTGAACAGCTGAACATCCTTTTCATACCTGCAAGACAGAAATAAGTAGTGTTAAGCAATTGCAAGGAGCCACGAGTTTGCTCTAGAAGCACAGACAGACTTGGCAAAGCCCCAATGAGTTCCTAACGCAACCAAGTCTGGAGGCAGAGACCCTGAGTGGACAGACAATTTTACAAAACTCTTGTTTTTGCAAGTCTACGTTAAAACCTCTTAAGAGGCCATGCCTATACACATGGAAGACAACTCACAGCACTGCAGCCTCGGGGTTCAGAGGACTGGTTGTATCAATCTTGTAGAAGACTCTGCGAGCATACATTAACACCTGCCATATGTGATTATGATTTCGCCTAAAAAGAAAAAAGCACAATGAAGAATGGAACAAACTTCTCAAATTACACATCAATTTGTCAGCACTAACCTCCATTTTGCAAATGCTCTTTTCACATCCAGTTCACCAGATAAAGGATCCACTAGTGGGTGGAAGACAGGCAGGTCAAAAACCAAGCGCTGCATTAGAAAAAAAATTCATTATGACAACTTCAATCCTAATGCCAACACCACTGGATGACAGTCAGTCAAATGTTCCTTCCAAATACTAATTAGTTGTTACTGTATTAGAAGAAAGTAACTGCAAGTGATTTCTACCAGCTGTGAAACTGTAACCCAACACACCTGTGTGACATGCAGGGTCTTGTCCTCTCTCACATGTTATCACCAAATCAGGAAACTAATCCAGTTAACTGCACAGGCACTAGTGCCAACACAGGTAATAATATCAGATAAGATCAGATTAAAGGAGTTTTTCTAGTTTAGCTATTTGTGACTGAAAGCTTTTTACATACTTGAGCTACAATCTATACTTTTTTTATCCTACTCACTTTTAAGTAAACTGTGCAGTGACACCTTGGTGTCTTCAGCTCTGTACAGCTCATTTCCTCCAGTGTTCACATTCTTCCAAAAGAAAATTTAAGTTTCAAGAAGAATGTTCTAAAGCCCTCTTCTAGCAAAAGAATGTTGGCTGGCTGAGAGATATTAAAGTCTAACTTTTAAAAGGCAATGTTTCCTACTAGTTCTGTTCTTTTAAAGATGATAGCTTTACATAAAACTTGACTCCAAGTGGGCAGCTACCCAATACAGAAGTTGTGTGCACCTGCCCTCAAATCTTCCTCTTAAAGAAGTTTGGCCGAGAGGGTGAGCTGCTCTGAAGAGTCAGAGTACCACAAAATATTTTTTTTATTTTTAAATTGGTCTACTAACTTTGAAACTTTCCACTAAAGAGAAAAACAGAAAGCAGAGATGGAAGATAGGCAGTATGGTGTTATCTCCTTCTCCCTTTGCTTCACCACGTTCTCTTCAAACTTTTAGTTCTTTGTTTCAATGTAACTTAGAAGAGACAATTGAGAAATCCTGCAGTATTACAGCAAGCACAGCACAGGTGTCTGGATTTTACATTCCATTATATCACTACTCAGAATTCTGATACCTCTTTAAGTGTTTCAATGTTAACTTCCTGCTGAGGAAGTAGCAAATCAAGAGTGGAGGGAAAGAACTGTTTGATTACTTAATACTCTAATGCATCTGACCTCAGGAAGTTCACTCCATGCCAGTCTCAGTAATCAGAGTAATGTAATTCCTCCACAGTGGTTTGCAAACGTGTACAAGACATGGCAAATGAGCGCAGCCAAGTGAATAAAATGAGTTCAAGGAAAAGAGAAGCTAATTGGTGTATCAGCTTTAACAAAAACCAGTACTTATATCACCAGGAAAGAAAAAAAAGCCAAGACACAACCACTTACCGGGCAGTCTCCATCCGGGTAATTATCAGGAATATAGACAGTGAACTTAAACACACCATCCTGGTAGAGCCCATTTCTTATGAATATTACACCAAACCACACTGCAAGTGAGAAAGTTTGCTTGAGTGAAAGAATATCAAAATGTATATATATAAAAAAATTTCAAAGTTAAGTTTTAACTTACTTAACGCTGATCGGTACGAGGGCTGCACGTAGACACCTGGCAACTTCTGCTTCACAACCAGGGTACTGCAATCAGAGTCAGCATTCAGAGAGCTCCACAACTACACTGACACAGCAAACCCAGAATGTACCAGCCACAGCCCAACAGGGCCTTCTTCCACAAACTTACTCTCAATTCCCAAGGCTGCTCACTGAAGGAGGTGACAAATATAGTGAAATCACACTCTCTCCCTCCTGCTTTTCGCAGCACTCCATTTAAAGACTTATTAAAAGAAAACACTATTCCTCTTGATAAAACTAAATAGAGAAGCAGAAATAAACTCTTCCCTCAGTAGATGCATTTAACGTATGTCAGTACAGAAATTTACAATTTTCTACTGAATCCCCAGTTTCAAAGTAAGGAAGGAAAAAAAAAATCCAATTAAGTAATTTTGAACACAGATTGACAGTCAATTCTAGTTGCTGCTGAAATGTGACCAAACTTCAACCTCAATTTTAAACAAGTAGATTTTCAGTTTTAGATGACACTGTGCTGCAGATCAAGCTGAAATTACACTGGCAATGGCCAAAACAAACCAAAAACCAAATTATTAACTTCACAGGTTTTCCAGTTACTTGGTGTATGGGTCCATTAAACTGAACTCCACATGCTTGCACAAATAAAAATCTTAAAGCAAAACATTAACACAGTTCTCTGCTTACAATTTCCCTAGCATTTGTTATTAGTTCCCTAATAATGAATTTGTATTATAGTACCAATATATTTACTCAGAAGAAAAACATCTTTCTTGAGTTAAAAAGTCAGGGTCAATTCCCTGAGCAAGAGATAAATGTTTTCAGAGTTCTCACTTCCAATTTAACAGTTAAATACAAGAACTGAGACTCAGTGTTGCATAAGGACTCCAGGGATTTCATTCCAAAAGGCACTACATACTTGGGAATCCAGTATGTCCATTACAGAGGAAGTCCCTTCAGCTTTGTACCACTAACCAGTTATATAACTAGAAAGTTTTGAGGACAGAGATTTTTATGCTCCCACAGCAGCCAACAAATCACTAGATTGGGTCAAATGCAACTCCTCCCTCATAAGTTTCACATTAAATATCACAGAAATGAATATAGTCTTCCCAACATCCACTTGATCAACTGTATCAGGTGGCGTTCAAGCGTTTCATGTGACAACTGAAGGAAGCTCCCACATCCTCACTCCAGTAGATAGCACCATAGATTCATGAGTATCTTCCCACTCGACAGCTGCTTGCTTCTATTTTAATATTTGTTTCAAATATTTGGTATTTCTGACCAAAAAGCCATTAGGATAACTGGTCAGGATACCTAAACTCACAATGTGCTCACTTCAAGATTGAGAAATTTAATAATTCAGAGAATGACATCTAAAAATGCCCCTTAAAATCTCACCTCACTTTGTTTTCCCTTTCTGTATCAAGAGATTGAGATTGCTGCTTCAGAGAAAGAATTTTGCAGACAATATTTTACTGCCTTCAAGGACTATGGCAGAGACACCATGCAAGAAACTAGGCCCCTGCAGTGTTTTTTTCCCCACTGAAACACAAGGCCAGTGACCTAAGAAAGATGAAAAAAGTGAACACCTACAATTCTGCAAGAAGCGAATACTCCAAATAAAAAGGCCCATAAGAAGCATGTGTTCCATTTGTGGACTGGGAGGAGGTGGCAGGTGAAGCAGGCTTGGTTATTGGCACAGCATTCTTTGGGATAGAAGGCAACTGTTTCTTTGCAGAGGCTCGCAGGGGACTGGTTCGCAGCTCTCCACTCAGAGTTTTCTCTTCAGTGTCAGATCTCTGTCAAATCAAAGGAGACTCATGAGATCACAGGCCATATTTCAGAAACATTTAACATATGAACATATTTTAACACAGGTTTAAACCCAAATTATGCCGATTACAAGTTAGGGCAACGAAACATATCTTGGGTTTTGGTGTTCTATTGCTTGGGGGAGAGCACGGGAGGGGTCCCTCTGCATTTTGTTTTTAAATAGACTTTTGTTCAATTAAACCCAAACTACAAGTACAAAAGTATTCAATGCTGGATAGGAAATCTGCAGATTAGGACAAATGCCTAAGGAGGCTTACATTTATTTAGAACCTGAAACCAGACAGTATACAACATCAGCTTACAAGTCAATCTATTTCTAGCACATGGTACATCAAGATAAATCATTTCTATCGACAAGCATCCTTACACTGCAGACTTCAAAGACTCTTTAAAAGTAGTGTAGTAAAACTGAGATGAAAAAACAAAGTTTCATGTATTTCACTTTCTGCCTGTGCTTAAGACATCAACATTCCACTTGGAACTGATCCTATAGCTCACTCCCACAGCGAAAGAATCACCACTTGGCAGTGGTATCAAGTTTAAGTAGTTTTACGATAGGAACCTTTTCATGCCTTTGCTATCTTTTCTTAGAAGAAAAAAAAAAAAAACAACCCACTGCCAGCAAACACTGCACTATACACAGACCCCAAAATCATTCTATAGATTTCCAAGACAAACCTGCAGGCTACAGACTTGTGCTTAGGCTATGTGTGGTGACTAAAGGCAGGATTTAAGCTACAGTGTTTTAAAGTGCCCAAGACCTGGATTAGTAACAATACCTCACGATCAAAGTTACATAATTTGCCCTAGTACTGAACACCTGAGAAGTGATTAACCCTAGAACTCCCACGCTTTTATTACTGCTACAACTTCAAGTAGCAACAGCACCATGGAAGCATAGTTCTGTCAAAGCTCATTGCACCTGGCTAAGCTCTATATAAGCCACTAAAACGCGCTAAGAAAAAAGTGTTTCAACCACTTGAACAAATTTGTTTCACATTTCCTATTTAAAGATGCTTCAGATAAAAAAAGCCAATAAATTCTGGAGTAGACTCTATGCACAGGCACATTCCAGTTAACACAGCTCAAAGCCAGTTTACACTCGTACTGAAGGTGATCACAACCCTCGGGAAAAATACACAGTAAAACACTATTTGCAGATCACCTGATGTTTTCTCCCAGCACTGCTACCACTCCTCCCAAGCATGACAACACTTTCTGGCATCCATTCATTAAATACCTTGCGCACAGAACCTGTAGACATGCTCCAGAAAGGGTTCATAACGTGTATTCCAAATAAAGGGCTGCAACTTTTCTGTGTCTTCAGAGTGTCCTCAGGCCCTTCGGATTTATTCCCTAAAAGCACAAGGAATGAACGTGCATTTCAACAGATAAACACAACTCAACATATAAATAGGATTCAGATCTAATTCTGCAGTCAGCATTACATTTCCGTAACTTGAGAAGATAACTTCATGTAGGTAAGACCAACAACAGTTAAAAATGTCAAAGCTCTATTATATGTTCCAGAAGAACAACATATGTCTATTTTTCCACATATCTGCCTTCTTTCTGCTAGAAAAAGATTACATTCTGCATTCCATGTTCATTTTACCAATGAGAAGAAAATAAGGATCGTCTCTTGGCTCAACACAGTTAAGAAAGACCCTCTATATATGCAAGTATTAAAGTTATCACCTCCCCATTTCAGTCCAGCACCAGACAGAACTAGGACCCTGCTAAGTGCTGTCCCTTGCAGACACTGTTGACTTTGCACATTTGTGAAGTGTCCCAGTTTGAGAAATTCTCTGTCATTCCCGGTGACAGAGATGATCCTTTCATTGAGTTTGCATCATGTGTGTGTCATTTTGTTTTCATCTGCATTGGAACACCACCAGAAACAGACAAAGCCATAGAACACAGAAGTTTCTCTGTAGCTTATTTAATGGTTTCATTATGAGCACTAACGCTTAGTGCTCTTTATATTAGCAGCTCAGTAACAAGGACTTCACCAGTATATGGAGTTTCAGTGTCATCTACTGTGTATGTCCTTGCTTTCCTCTCTCTCTTTTTTTTTTTCTTAAAGTCTTGTTATTGCTTGTTGAAGAACTCTGATCTATAGCACCTCTTGTCTGGGACAGCCTATTGCCTCCACTCTTTTCCACTCCAGTTTTCCTACTTTCCTTCCTCATCTCACCCTCCCATTTTTGGCTCCATCAAATAAGGTTTTGAGGCACTTTACTCAGTTTCTTTAATAGAAAGCTGCACAACATTGATCAAGAAAATAAATGGGATGTGAAAGAGGCACAGGTTTCTGTTGTAGTCAACACTACATTTTTACTACAGTAAGGACAGCAGCATCTGCTCACCACTGATTTGATTTGTTTATAGAGAAAATGGAAACATGAAGACCAAAATCCTCCTAAAATTAAAATAAATGCCAATCTTGTTAAAAGAAAAAAAAAAAACAAACCCAGACAACTTATCCGATGAAAGTCTAGGCTAAATATTTAAAAGAAACATTAATATCAAATCATAGTCTTGTAGGCTATGCAGCAGCCATGCATTCAAAAAAACACAAGAACCTTTCAAAAAAGTGATGAAAAATAATTTCCCCACCCAGAATCATCTCAAACATTCCTGTATACAACAGGTTCCTCCAGGTACTTTTCCTCTTCAGTAGTCAGTCTCACATCATTCTGAGCCACTGAAGAGAGAAAGTCAAAGTGCAGCTACTGCCCTGTGAAAGCAGGGAGAATATGTTTTCACTTTTCCCCATCTCATCTGGAAAGCAGAGTCATGCCAGAGGGCTGTGCCACAGGCCTTTTCCATCAGACCAGCCAGACTGAGTAAGAGAGGAAGACTGGGCCAGGAAGGTACGAGACATTTCCTCAGGAAACTCCGGTGTAACCAGAGGGTGGACGAACTGACGCACAAAGAGCACCTGAGTGCTCGGGAAAAGAGGGAAAAGTGCTTGAAGTTGAGGTACAGGTTGGAAGACAATCAGCTGGAATCTAGAGTGATTATGGGATTGGGGCGGGATTATTTCATTCATTTTGGGCAGGTGTTTTTTACGACTAGGTCATACAAGCTGCATTATCCTGGAACCAGAGATAGGAGAACAGGGGCAGCAGGACAAAGTATGAGATATGTAGATAAAAACCAGCCCAACCTATTCCCAGGGAAACAGGCAACTTTTCTAGAAGCTTGGTAACTGATGTTAGATGCAGTTCAGTCAGCAGATCCACCTTTCAGAAAGCAGCTATGTATCTCAGTACACTTCCAGCTCTGCTGAAAGGCCTTTCATTATCATGCCTACTTACATGCTATTAAGAGCAAATAAAACATTATTTTAGCTCTAGTTAAGCTAAAGAATAACTTCCAGAGGTTCTCTTGCACATACGTCTTTTATCCAGTTGCTTGCCAGTTATAAATCATACACAGTATTGTCCTAAATTTATTGTTAAACTGCCTCCAGCCTTATACACCTGTTAAAATACTATTTACAGTGGAGAACTCAGAACCTGAGAGTACCAGCTTCCCAGAGGAGGGTCATTTAAGAAGCCTTTCAAGGTGTTTTAAGAGTTTATTTCTAATCACGTTCACTTCTATGCAACGTGGAAGTGGAGAATCGTAGCTCTAAAGGAAACTTACCCACAACTGCTATGCTCTCTAGTACCTTCACCTTGCAATTTACTATTCATCACTAACCACAAAAATTATTAAAACCAGTATTAACAACAATCAAGTCACAGCAAATTTACATTAGACTGCCTATCCTACTTCTCACTATGTCTGCAGCAGGCAAAGGCATGCTAAGTCCTGATATCATTAAGTGGAATTTCTAGGCAGTTTAGGCATTCACTCTTACACAGGGCTCAGTGTCTGCCCCAAGGCACCCACCACCGCAGCATCTTACAGCACTGTAACTACTAAAACCATCAGCTTCCCAAACTAACCCAATATACTCTCTTCATTTTATGGAAAAAGGATAAAAACATTCAAAGCCATCCCCCTCTCTCTCCTTTCACACTGCCAACATTCACAGTACCTCATCCAGAAGAGGCTTGATAGCGTGCCACTCAGTAGTACATTCTACTAATTTCTCCTGCTTTAAGAATAGCAATTAACAGCAACCCTCCTGAGTTGTCCTCCTCCCACGGGCTTTTTACGGCTACTTTCTTCTCTAATGCTTTCCTTCTAGTAAAACAACAACTAGACAAAGACAAAACACAAACTTGTGAAGAAACATTACTTCAAATACCGCTTCTTGGAAAGCCTTTTAACTTATCCACAGCACCACATTGGCCAAAAGCCACCTGATGCCAAGCATAACTTCATGTCCACATTCTCCAGGTATGCAGTATATGCCAGCAGTCAGAGCAAGTGTAAAGTCATCTGACACTTCATCAGCACTCTAAAAGGCTTCAAAAAACCCAAAGTTATCATTAGCAAAACCATAATATTTAAGTACTTTGCTTTTGCACCTTTTCCTCCTCTACATTAGGTAGTCTCATCACAAAAGTCTCATTTTACCCACTGTCGCAGCATGTGTCATATTATTCTCCTCTCACCAACAGAGTTATTTGATCAAACACAACACTAAAGCAATGTGAAAAAAACTTTATCTGCCTGGAACAGAACACTCTTCTAAAGATTTTCTGGAAACGTCAACAAATCAAAGGGAACCACTCCTACACCTAAGAACAAACTGAGCTACTTCAGCAGAGCACCAGAGAGCAGTGCATGTTGAACACACAGTATTACGTGCTTGTCCAGCAACTGCAGCTATCAGTTTACACTGGAACTTATTTCTCCTCAGCACAGCCACTCTTGATCTCCTTTGGACCCAAGGCCCTCGCTCGCCCACACCTTAATCTGCCGGACAACGCGGGAGCCGCTGGTGGCGGTGAACAGGAACACTGACCAGTCAAGCCTGTTCGCCAACTCTTCTTCCACAGGCGAGTTACACGTTCCATACCAACACCTGCTGCTAGGAGTTCACTCCTCTAGGAAACTGCAATCTACGCCAACGAGACCTGCTCTTAGATACAGCAGCCTAAGGGACATGGGGCGATGGCCGGCCGAGTCCCACAGCACAGCGCGTTCCAGAGGGACCTGTCAGCCGGGGGGTCACGGGAGGTTAAGAGCAGTCCTGCGAAGCCCGAGCGGTCCCCGCGGTGTTTCCCGCCGAGGCCGCGGCCGAGCCGGACACCGCAGCGCGATGGCGTTCGCAGGGCGGGGAGCAACGGACAGACGGTCGGAAGCCGCCGGGCCGGGCCCCGCTGGCAACCGCCCCGCTGGCAGCCGCCCCGCGCCCGGCGCTGCCCGAGCCCGCGGTGCCTCTCGCACCCCGCACGGGGCAGCCCCAAC
>VZRV01007535.1:0-22781 GCA_013398115.1 Falcunculus frontatus
CCCGAATATATGGCTCTACAAAGTATCACTTATGAATGTATAGATGGAGGAAGAGGGAAAGGCCAGGCCAGCAAAATTTTTATTTTTCCAGGTATTACCTTAAACATAAAAGGTATATTCCTCTTATAAGGAAAAGTTTTGATCTATGCTCAACTTACCCTGGCTTGGGAAGGTCTCAGGCTGAGAGTGACAGTGGTACAGAGTGAGGCCAAAACTATCTGAAATCTGCCCTTGCTGCTTCTCCTGGGGCTCTCCGACCTGCTGTGAGGTGTCTCTCAGGGCAGGAGGCTCAGTAATGGTATTCTCTGCTTTTTTCTCTTCCTTGTGCCTCTCTGGAGCTGAGATGGTGTTTCACCATCAGCAGCCCTTGGCAGTGGTGTTGGCAACTGCAGCCACGGCAGGCTCACCTTGCCTCGGGCCTGTGGCAGTGCTCTCTCTTGGTTCCCTTGGAAACACAGTATTTTGTTACTACTTGCTGATGAGATGTGTCACATAAAATTGTGTACCAAGTTAAAACAGGAGGGAAATAATCCCTCACCAATATAGTTTTAAATAAAAGCAATGAAAAGACCATTCAGGCTTGCTGCCCAATTACTTCTTGTAACCGCATGGCTGGGGTGCCATGTCAGCACCAATCCAAGTTTTTCTCTCAGCCTTGAAACAGCTGAAACAAGTAGTCACTACATGATAATGCATCCTGCAAGTGTGTTATCACTACGGGATACAGAATAATATACACTATACCCTCAGGTTTGTGATGATATAGAGGTGAACAGTCAGCAAAAAAAAAATTAGTGCTATTTTTCTTCAACTTAAAGGTGTTGATAGTTATCAGGAATTTCTTCTGACACAAGACTGCAGTTCCTGGGCTTGTTCTATTTTTGTGTATGTGTAATGTTCTTTTATGAAAGTTACCGCAAAGCTGATTTTTATAGCACTATTTATTGCATTTGTGGAAATTGGGGAGCAGAGTTAGTGTAGCAGATTGTCAGTGCTGTTCTGGGTATAACTAGGTACAGAACTCCCAAATTACAGTATTTTGAGGATATAAGTTTAATAACTAAAACAATAGCAAACTTTGAGGAGTCAGCATAAGACTAGAGTACATAAAGAAGCAGTCAAAAATGTGTTTAATGAATTTGACTGAAGAGAAAAAGAAAGTAAAGCAAATCTTTTCCCTAAGTGAGACACAAGTGGCTGTTTTCAATGGCACAGCTCTCCAAGCCAGGGTTCTGTGTGCTGATCAAGGTCCATGCAAAAGGTAAAATAACTTTACAAGACCAGCTGCAGAATTTTACAGCTTTGCCAAGCTTTAGAAAGGCAATTCCATGGAGTTTCTTCCTACAGACAAAAGATGTATGCGTAATCTGAGAAAACAAAGCCATAGGAACCCTGGGTAACTTGTGAGGCAGCACAGCACGTGTTCTGGTTTGGAAATGGTGGATTACCAGATACAAGTATTCTGCAAAAGAAGATTCTCCATAGTAATTCTGCTTCTAAGAGCTAATAAAATTTTTGTTAAATGTATAAATACATTATATATTTACCCAGATTTTCAGAAAAGGATTTTCCTGCATTACTGAAAATAGACTTCCTAAGGAAAATGGCTGATTCAAAACAGTTCCTGTTAACTTTGTACACTAAAATAAAATATGGTGTTTGAATGGGCAACCT
Source organism: Falcunculus frontatus (assembly GCA_013398115.1). NCBI lineage: Eukaryota > Metazoa > Chordata > Aves > Passeriformes > Falcunculus > Falcunculus frontatus. The sequence goes on from VZRV01007535.1 coordinate 1,675, forward strand.
TTGATCACTCGAGGGTATATATTTATTGAGTCTATTTGCATAATTGAAAGGATTTATTTGCATTCTGATGAATTACTTGTGAGATCAAGTTTACAGGATCTCATCCTTAAATGTCAGTTTTGGAAGAAAAAGAAAAGATAGGACTTGGGTTCTGTTAAAATTTTGAAAATAGTTCTAAAATTTTGCCAACATTTGGGATTCTCTCCCAAGTGGAGGGGAATGCATAGTCAGGATATAGCTTTATGTGTTATGAATAAATTTTTTTCTTAGCAGCTTTCAAGAACAGTCCAACATTAAAAATAGAACTGTGTATGGATGGTATTTGGAAGGCATTACTGAGGATGTTCTAGACATTTATGAGCGTTTCAACAATATTTCTTTATTTAATAATAAAATAGACAAAATTTCCTGTTCTCCTTTTCCCTGCTAGAGAAAAAAAAATGTCCCTAATAACTTAAAGTTATAATTTGCTTATTTTCATGATGTATGAATTCTGTGACATACGAACATACTGTGTACTATTATTATTATTCCTGGTTGATAAATGAGCTCTTCCATTTCTGACTTTAAGCAGCCCTAGACTATGATTTCTATGGACTGAGTCTACCTGAGGTACTCTGACATACCCAGAAGCAGATAAATACCCAAATTTAGTACTGCAGGTATCATTGTCAGGATAAAACCCCACTACTAAAATAAAAAGTCTTAAGCACTCGCCTCTAGTCTCAGTGCATATGAATCACTTCTGTTTGACTCTTTTTCCAAATTGTTGTCTCTTCAGGGAAGCAGGGGATAGCAGTAATGAGGCTAAAGGAATCAAGATTGGCTTTGTGGAAGAAATATAAATAGATTCCAAATGTGGATAGCATAGATACAAAAGTTTCTCTGTGGTCAGTGTCCGTTACATCATTAGGAAAATGAATCTGTAGCAGTCTAGGGCTTTGATTTCCATCTTCAGCCAGTGACCTTTTCTTTACCAACCAGAGCGGCTGAGTGAGACTTCCTGAGACATTCAGAAGCCTGTTTTGTAAATAAAATCTGCAATCAGCTTGTGAGGCTTAAGAGGAGCACTACACATTCATCACAGTCCTCCTCTTTCTCTGCATTCTGGCAGAGGAATTTATATTTGATGGTGTTGCATATAGCTGAGCAGTGTTTCTTCATATTCAGTCATGTCCTTGTCTTAGAAATCCAGTATCAACAAAAAAAATAAAACCAGTGGAAAATGAAAGGAAAGTCCTTGAAAAATCATCATAGAGTAACATGTTGATTCTTCTGTACGTTTTTTTAACTGCCAGCATCATGACTTTCATGTTTATACATGCGTGCTGTCTTCAAGAAGGATGCATACTCAACCAGTTTCTTTTATCAAATATGTAGAGTCAGCTCAGTGCAATGCTTGTCAGATATGTAATGTAACATACAACATGGCTATTACTTAAATAGCATTTCCTTACATATCTGAAAATCATCTTAAAATGAAGAACACTGGTGAAATGTTTTGTCTGATAAAAAACAGGAAGATGAAATGAGGGCACAGGTATTTGTCAATCTCATTCTTAATAAAAGGGATTTTTTTCGTACTTGTGTAAAGGGAGAGGAAGAGCTTGGAGGTTTTCTGGTGGATTTTGACATAGTTGGTCTCTAGTCCAGCCTCCTGCAGAAAGCAAGGTCAGGCATAAGAACAGCCTGGGTTATTCAGGGCTTTATCCAGCTGGGTCTTGAAAACACAGAGGCAGCACAGCCTCCCCGGGCTGTGTTCCACTGCGTGACTCTTCACAGGGAAAATCTTTCTTTAAATCTTTTGTGACCTTGTCCCCTCCACTTTTTTTTTCCCTTCCAATTTATTCCACTCCTGTTCTCCCACCACACCACCTTTGTGAAGAGTCTGGCTACATCTCCCTGATGCCCCTCACTGGGGCCAGAGGCTGCTGTTACATCATTCCAAAGCCACATCTCCTCAGGCTGTAAAAAATTACCAGTTTCTCAAGACTTGCATGTACTTGGTGGTGTTTCAGATATCTAGAAAATGTCAGATGACCTAGAATCTGTAAGCATAAAGAGGAATCTTGGTAGAGGTATATGACAGCCTTTGATAATTTGCAAAGAAATAATTAATACAAAACTTTGCCCATTTTCTTGTTTTATTACCTACACTATCATTGTTGCAGAATAATGGGAGAGTGCTGGCATCAGAAACTATTACAGTTTATTGTTACAGTGTAATGATAGTGATAAGTTTTCAACATGTTAGGAAACAGGATTGAACAAAAATCCTAAAAAGCTGTTTTTGAAAAGGAAAAGGCTAATCTACAAGTATAAATAGTTTAGCTGACCATACATTTAAAAATAAATCATGGTCTAGGGAGAGTTGATTGCACGTGAATCATGTACAATGGTCCCTTAATCCTTTTTGTGAAATCACACAGAAGCAGGCAAGGGTCAATAAATAAAAAAAACATTTCAAAGTGTCAGAGCTTTTCTGTATCAGAAATATCCAAGGCCAAATTCAAAGTTAGGTTCTGCTTGTCACGTGTTTGCTTGAAGTAAACTAAGTCTGTGGATACTTTATTTTGCAGAAGTGATATCATAAGTAAAATGGAGGAAAATTTTCCTAAATTATTACTTCAGGTTTCAGAGGTAGGGAGGCTGGACCACCTCCAGTTGTCACTTGTATGTGGCTTATTTATTGTACTCCTAATTATTATTCCTGGACAGGTGGATTCAAAGCAACAGGTTGTCGTTCTTTGATGCAACATGAGCTTCCTCACTAGCTCCAGTGAACGAAAACTCACTCTGTGTTAAATTTTCAAAATCCCAATGAAACAACAGTCTTTGATCAGCAATAGCGACTGAGTATGAGGAGTTTTCAGGAAAAAGCCACTCTCTCTCATCTCCTCCAAATAACTTTATAGCTTGAAATAAGTTTTCCTCTGTCTGGAAACGGCTACAAACTTCTGTAATTTTCTATGCACCTGAATCAAAAGGGATGTATTGCATATGACACAGGGGATTACAGTGTTTGAAAGCACTGAAAATTAATAATTTTAGGTCAGGTCTAATTGTGATAGGATCTAATCTCCTACTGAAACATTTTTAGTTTTGTTAAGGTATCTTTGACATAAAAAACCCCAAAACTTGAAGCATTGCCACTAAGAAATATCTAATCTTCTGCTGTGATTCTGTTACATGATTCTTCATGGGAAATCCCCTTTGCTCTTGTTCAAAAACTGGTGTTTTGCTCTTTTGTGTTGTAATGAGTCTGGGAAACAGAAGGGCCATGTGCAATGGGGAGGGACTGCGTGTGCATTTAAGGATGTAAAAGAATGCCTCCAGTCCTGATTTTTCCTTTTGACTGGCGTTGGCAATTTAGGTGCCAATTCCTAGCCTCCTGCTATTGTTTTCCCTGTGCCATATGATAAACGAAGGAAGTCCCGGGAAATGTGAGGCTCTTTTGCAGTGGTGCTGTCCTTTCAGGTTGGACCTGCCCATGGAGGAAAGGCTGAAGGAAGAGTGGAGTGTGCTCTCTGCAGAGTCTGAGCAATGATGGTAAAGCTGCTTAGACAGTCAGTCTGAAAGCAGGTTATGGTGTAGTTCTGAGTAACTACTAGGATAGAGCAGTTTCGTTTAATCAAGATTGTAAATGCCAAAAGGTTATTTCATTTCTGTGTTTGATTACAAAAGCTTAAATGTGTCTGTAAACCTTTCAGAAGTAGGTTATTGTATGCAGTTCATAATGCATATATAAAAATGTTTTACTGAGTGTTGGAGACATTTTAAAGCTATCCCCAAGAAGAAAACCCAATGACTATTTACCATAATGTGACAGTATTTTTTATTTAGAAACATCGCCAGTCATTTTCTTCCCAGTCCTGAAGTGCTCGTTGCAAGCAATGAAACCCTCATCTTGTGTCTTGTCAGCCTTCAGTAGTTTGCACTGCAGCATGCTGGGGGGTGATCATATAATTTGAAGTGTAAATTGTAAAAGAAAAATGTGTTAAGTTACCTAGGTTTCCTGCTGTTGTTGAAATAAGCAATAGAGCAGTGCATGTCATTGTTAATTTGCATAATAGAGGAATAGAAAAATATCTAGATTTTATTTCATTCTGCTCACATTGACTTTAGTGCCACAGCTTTGATTAACTTTAGTAAAAAGAGGCTGGATTCTTCATGGTCCATGATTTCTTAGCTCTCTGCTTCTGAAAAACTGTTTACCAGCAGAAAGAGCTCATATACCAGGCCAAATTAAATGCTTCTTTTTGAGGTGGTTGCTAGTGATAATGGAACTGTGCAGGTTAAAAAGGACCTAATTCCTATTCTTTCCCAATTCTTCTATTCTCTCTCACCCAAGACTCTTGGAGTTTATAGTTTCCCCAGATGGAATTTCTCTATCATGAGAAAATGTACTCAGCAATCCAAAGTACGGTACAAACTGGTTTTACTCACAAAAGCAAGCTGTTCCCTGCAGCTGAGCAGGAAGGGGGTAACACAGAATGTGGCATTTTCTTGGGAGCCACTGCTGAAAGTGGAAACCTAGGAAAGAAGGCGGGGAATTGTAATGATGCCTGCCTCGTTGCTTCCGGAGAAACTGAGGACCGAAAGGAGTTTTAGCACTAATGTCAGGTGTTTGCAAGACCAGGCCTCTTATTTGTATGTTCCCTTTGCCTTCAGAGTGATTCACTGTAGCTTGCAAAGATCTTGGACAGTGGTGTCAGTGAAATCACTGACTCTGGATGAAACACTTGTTTCTAGAGCTGGTCATCTTGTACAGTCCCCCCTAGAGACTGAAAAAGCTCCCAGGTTGGATGTCCGTACATTGAGTTACAGTGTAAAAGGAGCTCATTATTTCTTGCCTTCAATAAAGCTGTCTGTGTTACCTAAGAATAGTTAAACAGAGAAAAGGAGCAGTAGAAGCTAAGAGTAAACACTAATGTACCTTTAACATTAATGATTCACTGTATCATTCATAATTTAAAGCTTAGTGAGAATTATTTTGCTTTATCTTGTATCACAAACCAGTTGAAAAGAAAACTAAGCCTGATTGTTCTCCAAAGGCATGTACTTACATTGGTGTTCAGCTCAGTTTATTCAGCCTTTCAATTTTAATGCTTTAATTTAAGTTGCAATGCTTAAATTGAATATAATAAATTATCATTGTATTTTTTAATAGCTGTATTTTGAAGTTAGTGGCAAAAGGTAGCCTAGCCAATTCTTCTGTCAGATTGGAAACAATGCTCAACAGCCATTTCCCATCCCTGTTTATGGTATTTACTTGTGATTTTATAGATCTGTGCCATATCCCAACTCCTTTCATTTTGCAGGATGATTAAATAGTATTCAATACGGAAAGGATAACATATTTTTGATGATCATCTCTTTCCTTCTCTGCATGTTTCCTATTTGTGCTCCATTAATTTTTAAGTAGGGCAACTGAAAGTGTTTAGAGCAGTCAAGATTTGGTCACATTGTAGATTCATAAAACTGCATCTTGGTTCTGTTTTGCTTTTTACTTCTGTCCTAATAATTCCTAATATTTGCTTCCTTGTTTAAGCTTCCTTTTGTGAACCAAGTTGAGGTTTTCATAAAATTATCTTTTCTAACACTGAGGAGTTGTTTCCAAGTAAGGATAATTTTATATGGAAAATTAGGTTGGAGCTCAGTGTTGTTCCCTCCCCCTCCATGTGCATCACTTTACATGACTGTAAAAGCTGCCTATGAGGAATGTTATACAGTTTAACATTATTACTTGTCTGTAATCCACATATTCTCTTGATGACTGGATACATATACAATAATGTTTATCTGCTGTCCACATCAGAGGACTGTCCCATCTCATTCTCACAGTCTCCCCTTGCTTGCTTCTTTCCACAAGGATTTCATTGAGGAAAATGACAAAGAATCAGGTTGATCAGATTTTTGTTTTACTACACAGAGATTCTGTTTTTTTAAGAATACAGGGTTTATCATTTTACTCAAGACTGTAATTCAGCCATAGACCCTGTTTTCATTATGGGATAAAATTGTCTCTGTAAGTTGCAAAGGCTTCCTACAGGATGTAGTGCTGCTTTGTTGGGGAAAAAAAATCTGCAGCTTTTCTACCCTATCTTGCTTGTTTACTGTTCTCCAGAGAGGACTATATCACATCTTTCAAATGCAGAACAAGTTTTTGAACTATCCTCTCCTCTGTGTTTGGGTAGTCAGATGTAGGTCAGGCACTACAAATAAACAAGATGCCGAATCTGTGCACTGGTTCTGCAGCTCCCAAGCACTTCTTCCTTCCCTCTGCATGGCCTGCTTGAATTCACTGTTTTTCTAGATGTGGTTTACCCAGCCTCTGAAAAACAAGTGAAGTATGAATCTCTTAAGACCTTCCCTTTTGGGAAGGCACCATTTTTAAAATGGCCATAAAATTGCCAAAGAAACTCTTCTTCTAATGTACCATGACTAATGAACTGCAATAGGTTTTCCTTATTATGCCACTGCTATTATTACCTTTGAAATACAGAAACTTCAATCACTGTGATTATAGGTAGCAAGACAGCCTGACAAACTGTCGAAATGTGTGTTTTTATTATAACTTCTATGAGTGCATTTAAAAATCGTTATTTTTGTTTTCATGACTCTCTAAGGTTTTAAAATTCTATTCTACAGAAATGAAGATAACTCAGACCAGAGTGCATTCAGATGTGGACTCTCTGGGCTTCCAATTTACAACTTTTTCAATATCAAGATTCTATCAGGAATAGAGGCATGAGAACAAAACCAAACTCCTATTTTTAGAAATCTGTTTAAGAACATAAACTTTATTTAAGAACACATATATGTATGGGATGATTTTTCATGGCCAGTACAATTTTTCTCAGTCTAGCAATCATCTACTAAACCTCACAGGAACCTTCACTGCTAATGGTGGGAGAAAATAATGCTTGAATGAGCATTCAGCTCCTGTCCCACAAGCTTGTTGCCAACACTTGAAGTGTGGAATTAGCTGTGAAAAATCAGCTCAAATCTGACATGTGATAAAATTTAAAGGCTCTTTTGTTATCCCTTAAACACTCTCTTCAACCTCTCTAATGATGCATTTCTTCTGTGAGGGAACGTGGGAATCATGTAGTTTTTGGTAATAGAGGAAGAGTGTTCCTTGCAGTTACCTGAGAATTAATGACAAGAACTTGATTTTCAGTCAGTGTTGCTGGTTCTGTTGATCATGAGGGAAGATGCATTTGATGGCAGATAAGGGCTTCACCTTCAGTCTGAAATTTAAGGCATATTTTTCTCTAAGAGATCTAAGAAATCTTTTATTCCCTACAGGATGGCAACCCTCCATGTCTGCACAGTACTACTTGATTTTAGGCAGGACAGCTTATGGGAATGCACAGCAGCCAAATGAATAGAAATTAGGTTTATATGAGAATTTTAAAATGTTTAAAGGCAGAGTTACTTTTTCAAATGCTAAACAAGACTTCAGCTTCTAATTCTGTTTTCCAGGGTCTTCAATTGACAGAAATGGCAGTTCTCATTAAAAATTTTCAAACCATTGAACATTAGTGTCTGAAATTAACAAAATGCAGCATTCATGGGTAGCTTCAACATTATATGCCAAGCTTGAGTTTTAAAATGCCCTTTGGAAATAAAATGATGCTCTTACACAACATTATTTACTCTTTTAGCATTGCAAATACTTTTTTCCCATTTAGTGATAGCAAAATAGTAATTTCCTTTACTTTAAAGAGAGACCATGCTAGCTATGATAATCTTTTTATTAAAACTTAATGATTCTTAACCCAGAAAATTATTTTTGTCTTTTTTATTTTAGTGATTACAAATATCTGACATTTATATCTTGAAGGTCAGTCAACAGCTCTGTGCACAGTGAGCACACACATATTCTATAGCTGGAGACTTTTTCGAAAATCTTTTGAGTCATCTCTGGATAAAAAACTTGACATTTTCTCAAACCTTTCCACATCTTTTGGAAGAGTTTGAAAGCCCACCCAAGTAGTGTGCCCAGATTTACCCAAAGAGAAGAGAGGATTATCCAAACTGCTGCACAAAGATTTTCTTTCCTTCTTATATAATGCAAGTATAAAGTGTGAATCTTTGAAGGCTTATGTGTGGAAAAGGACAGTGATCCTATCTGTTTATACTCTGGAATAGCCACTGTTTACACACTGCTTTTTCATTTTTCCTATATAAGAGATACCTTCTCCTCCTTTGTAGAGGCATGGGTTGCTCTTTAAAGCCTCATCTCTTTTGGCTGGAGAAATCCCAAGAGTCCTTTGCAGGGTGAAATTGCCATTTTTTTTTTGTCAAGCACAAGTGCATGTGATATAACATTTAGCTCCCACTTTAAAGTGTCCTCTGCAGCACTGGCAGTCTTCTCAGTGATTTACTGTGAGGTTAATGTCCCATGTTGAGTTGGAGAATAGGTAGCTGTGATGTTTATGTGATTCTCAGTTTGCTTGTATTTCTTTCACCTTTTTCTTTAGTTTTAGTCATTAGCTATGGCACTGATCTTTAATCAATGGCCATCTGCTTGCCACTGGAGCAAATTGTTTAGATGTTGTCTGCATGTCTGAAGTGCATTTTTTATGCTCTCTGGTGGTTAAGTTGCTTCTCAGTGATCCCAGGAATAAATCTGTGACTAGAGTACTCTAGAGTCCCAGTACTGCTGCTGTTCTTAACAAGTATGCAAAGGATTGGAGCGAGAAGATGAAGAGATAAACCACTCATTTCCCCAAATGTTTGCCCCTTGCCTGTGCAAGGTGTGCTGATGTCACTGACTTGGTCAGGCTATGCTGAGGAAGGCTGCTGTGCATCTCAGCAGTCTGATCTCTGGCCAGTTAAACTGATGGGCTGGAGAAGCTGCCAGAGAATTTGAAGAGTAACAAATGACAGCTGCAGTTGCACAGCTGGTAAATGAGATGCCAACCAGTTCCCAGCCTGTTGTAGGCTCTTAAACAGAGCGAATTACTAATTGTGAGGTCTTTTTATTTCATTTTCTTGTTTGAATAGATCTGCATTGACACCACAGATGTAGGGATAGTCTGGCTGGCTTCGGTATTACAGAGTGAAGTTAATGCTGACAGAAGTAGGTAAAGAATGATCTGAAGATTTTCCTGGCACCCAAGAGGGATTTCCACCCCTTGCTATAATCCTTGCCACCAGGATTATGCTGCTGGTACCTGACTTCCCTATTTTAATGCTAGAATGGGCATCTGTGAATGAACAGCACTTCCTTTTCTGGTTGTGCTGACACATGCCAGTCTCTTGAGAGGCTGAACCATTTCCTGCTACATTTCATTGCTTCTGACCTTATTTTTGTTGCCTAAAAGTAGAGGTTGTTGTGTGCTGTGAAATGTGTCTCAAAAGTCCATGTGCAAACAGGCACTAAAACAACAGGGTGACCTGTTCAATTGGTGGAATTATTCTCTGTGAGAAGGTTACAGCAGTGCTCTGAGATATTTGCTGGTAGAAATGCAAGAGTTTGGTAAAAAGATGTGTATTTCATGAAATTACTGCTTAGATACAGCCTCTTGCATGGTTACAGTTTCATTACCAGAAATGCTTACACCAATTTCTCCCTGCTCAGAAATGGCTTCATAGTTTGGGATGTCCTTCACCCATCAAATTGAGCTTGGTGAGACTAGGCTTCAAAATAAAGTGCCAAGTCCAGGTTTTTGAAAAGAACCCAGAATGTGTAGAGTGAGGTTTTTTTCTGATGCTTCCAGAAGGGATAAGATTGTTTGGTAAGAGTTGTTACCTGGTAGTTTTATTTTATTTGGCTATCGTGCGGGGTTTAGGGTAATGACTTTTTATTGTTATATTAGGGCACCTAGAAGCTGAGATGATCTTCTGTGATGTTTAGATGAAAATAAATAGCTAAATAAAATATGTTTGGCTATGGTATTTGGAAATTCATAAATTAACTTTAATTGGAAAGTATAGGAATAGTTGTTTCGTTACTTAGAGTGTTATTTTATTGCTTTTGAAAATGATGAGTTGTGTATCCATAAATTTCCTTGGAGAAATGCTAAATTATTATTATTATTGTTGTGCAGCAGAAGTATTAAAGTTTTCTTTTCTTCTACTATTTTATAAGCATGCAAAAACCTCCCACACTTAGCCAACTGTGCTGCTTAGGTAAATTAAAGACCGACTAACATATATAACATCAAACTCTGAGGCAAGACAAAAGAAAATTTGCTAGCAGTCTTGCCTTGACGTGGTTTACCTGCCAGACAAAAATCCTTTCTAAGTTTCATCCCACACAAAGATTTACTTTTCTAGTTAGGATTCTGTACATGTTGTAAATAGAGCATTCAGTAACTGTGCATGAGGATTTCAGCTTTATGTAGGTGTCAGACTGGTTTATCATGGATTTTGTTTTTAACAGTGGAAGCATTTTGCTGGTCTGTGCTTCCCATGAAAGCAACTCTCTCTTCTGGGCTGACACCTCCCTGTTGATTAGTCAGTTATAGTTCTAGGTGGGACAGAGGGGTTTCTGACATGAAAAAAGAGTGAACCACAACCCAAAATAGTCTGATGTACTCAAATACAGAAAAGACTTGGACTGGATTCCCTTGTTTCATCAATAATTACTCTTCAGATGTTTCATTTTCAGTAGGAGAGATTGTGAAAGGCTACTCCCAAATTGTCTGCTAGTCATATGCCTGGGAACCAGCTGGAATATGAGAAGCAGAGAAAACTGGAGCCACAGGCCCGAGTTGGTGACTTGGGACCAGTTTATTCCTGCTCTCTCTGTGTCCAAACATTTGAACCAGAGAAGATTTTGCAACTGTCATTTAACTTGAATAAAAATGTTCTAGCAAAGCATTTTAGCTGAATGATAGATTTCTAACAGCAGCATCATTTAATCCTCACTAACCTCTAGCCTTACACATTGCTAAGGTGTTAAACACAGCATGGTGCTGCACAATGTAACACAAAATTGCTTTCTGGTGACATGCAGGGGTTTTCAGACCCCTTTGTTTAATGTTAGGTGTGTGCAAATTCACGTGCTCAAGTTTTGAACCTCTCAAAGCTGCCAGGAGCAGGTGCTAACAGCAGAAATATGGGATCAGTGCTTCTTATGACAGTTATGTTTAAACCCTTGATGAAGGACTCTACTGGAAAGAGATGGAGATTTTCGCAGAATACTCTGGGACCATTTGTTTTTTTCTTTTGATTCCTGCAGATTAGAATAAAGGTGTTGAACTAATAGTCTTCCATACTCTTCCACTATTTATGTTGCATGCAGATTTAAACTCTGGCTGCTCAAACCTCACAACTTTTTCTTTGTGAAAGATTCCATATCTTTGTTTTGGGGATAGACATCAAAACAAGCAACAATTGATTTTTAAACAGCTGAAGAAAAATTTGAAAAAATTTTGGAAAAAATACCAATGAAGTTTTAATTCAATAAAACATTGAAAATATTCAATTGCAGTAAATTTTGGTTTTATAAGAAAAGAAATACAAGGGTGGGTATAAAATAATAGAAAATTTAAAGAATAAAAATAGAAATAGTAGAAAATGATTTCTTCTTAGAAATTATTTTTCAGATGGGATTTGCAAATTTTTCAAGTTAAAAAAAAAAAGGTTTGTAGGATTAATTTTGTAACTAATGTGAATTTACAGCTGCTTCAGATTTTTCACTATGTATTTTGTAATGGGAAAAGTGGACCAACAAAGAAGTTAAAACTAGCGACTTGACTGACAGCAAAAATTACTCAGATTTTCTGAAGTCTCTGAACTTTCCTGTTTTCCAACAGACTGTTTATTTACGAATATTTATACAGATCCTGTCTAAATTTTAGACCATTGCATACATAACACAGAAATGATTTCTATAATCTCCCAGTTATTGTTAGGAAAGTAAACTGATAAGCACACATGAACACTGCTTAGCATAGGAACTTGGCTTTGAAATAAAGGTGAAAAGTATTCACCCTCCATTGTGTTCATTTCTTATACACGTGTGTCATATTGATACCTGGGATCTCGCAGAAATTTAGAGTTCTGAGACTTCTCTTACATGAGGACTGTACTGCAATGTTTTGGTTATTTACACTCAGAAAGCTATCTTTGCAGTTCAGAACTTATTTTTACCTAAATTGTTGTTCAAGGTTAACTGTTTTGTTTTATGGAAGCCTTGAGTGGTGGTGACAGCCCATTGCTCAGTGTACTTGGTGTGTGCGAACAGCAGCACCTGCTCTGGAGAAGACCATATTATCACTGTTGTACCACGGTCCGAGAGAATGATGGCACGAAGTCGGTTCAGGGAACCCATGAGCGAGCCATTTATTAATTAATTTCTGACAGGTTTAAATACCTTAGTTCACAAAGATGGCATAAGATCATTGGTCATTTACCATCCACCTCTCATGCCGATTGGCCAAGACTCACAACACCCATTCAAAAATATTTTTCTAGTTAACATCATAACAAGTCTGCATGACAAGTTGCAGGTGCAAGATAAGAAATTAGTTTACAGAAACCTTAACAGTGTTTTCCATAGTTTCTGTGAGAAAAGTAGAGTTCTCACAGAATGGCATTTTGCTGAAGGATTTCTCTGCTAAAGGCCTTTCAGCATCCACACTATATATAACCTGAAATTTCAGATTACCATTTGTGGAAAGATGTTGACTATTTCTGTGTGTCCTTTTACTTGACTCACAGCCAGTCCTGATCAAATGAAAAAGCACTTGACAATACTTTTGCTGGTTACACTTCTGCTTTTGCTCACTGGAAATACTTGAGTGCCAGCTTTAGAGTCCTGACTTAAAAGAAAAGCTCTTGCTCAAAGCACCTGTTAGAAGTTTGTTGGGAGAGGACTATTCATTTTTCATAATTTTTTGCAAAGTCTTTGGTCTTTATGACTCAGCAGTCAGGCTCCAGTTGAAGTGGAATAATCCAGTACACAGTTGAAATGTGCTGGCTAAAAAGAGTCAAGAAAATTATGTCAAGTATTCTGAGCTGAAAGAAAACTAGGAGCAGCGCCCAAAGGACTTGGCTACTCCAAACTTACCACAAAATAGTCATGATGGCAATATCCACGAGCTGTATTTATTTAAAAGCAGAACAAAGCTTATGCATAGTTTCACCAGGTATCTATCTTGCCCAGTGTCCTGTTTCTGGCAGTAGCCAAAGTGAATGTCTAGAAGAAAAGTACCCAACAGAGCAAACATACTGTGATATCTCCCTAAATATTTTCTCAGCCTCCAACACTTTTCAGTGAAAGAATCTTCTAAACAAGGGGGTAGTGATATTGTACTCAACAGCTCTAGAAGCCTGCTCTTTCATGAGCTTGTCCCAATTTCCCTTGAGCCCAGATCCATTTTCAGCATCTTTATCTTCTGCGGTAAGGCTTGCAAAATCAAATCCCATATGAACGTTGTGTTTATCTTTTCCTGCTGATTTTTGTCTGAAGTTCCTGAACTTTTTTTTTGATGGTCAATCGAAATCTCCTCTACACCATTAATGATCTTGCAGACTTCCTTCTCAGCTTTCTCTGTCCCTTCTCTCTGACAGATTTAGCAGCTGTTCTGAACTTTGCCCACTGCTGTCATACTCTCCTGGGCTGCTTCTAGATCTTCTATATAATTTCTGAAATGGTACTGGAATGAGAGGAGATCAGAATTGCACACAATATCATATAATTATGTCATGTAATTTTTCATTTTAATCTTCAGACTCAGTTTCTGTGTGGGCATGTTTAACTCTGCAGTCCTCATCCTAGACATGATCTTTGGCCTGTTTTCCTGCATGTGTCTTGCTTCATTTTTCTGCATTTCTTCCCTTGCCATTTGAATGTGGCCTTAATGTAGCTCTTCAGTCAGCCCTCATTTTCACTGCAAACTTAAAGACAAGTAAATAAGATGTTTTCATCTTTTTCACTTTGGGGGCTGACTCAAAGACCCTGTGTACCAGAGTGTAGCACATCCATAAGACTGAGTTAGAAGTTAATAACCTGGATTCCATGCTTTTAGTGGTTTGTCAAATGCAGTCTTACATCTATATAACACTTAGACTGGACCTACTCTACAGTTTATTTCTCATATGTGTCAGATAAGCTTTTCCTGAATGTATTTATTTTTATGAACACCTAGAAATGCATTTCTTTAAGTGTATCCTAAATGTGAAAAACCGTGGAATCGAGTATCACTTTTTTATTTATTTCATTTTTTTTACTCTTGTTTACCTTTGTACTGGTTAGGTTTTGGGGAGATTTCTGCATTCTGTTGTGCTGTCCTCCTCTAGCTTCTTTCTTACCTTGAGTTAAGAAAGTAGGAAACTTGTGTTGTTTCCAGGCAAGTGGGATTCTATGACCCACCTCTGCTATAGAGATTTAAAGACACGTTCTTCAGCTCTGAGTATGTTCTTTAAAGAAAAATCAAAATGCTAGTGTTTTATTAATGACATCCTCCTACGTTGCCTGGGTAGGCTGGTCTTTTAAAGCATTAGATTAGGACTTGGCAGCTTATTTTTTGGAAAATGAACTCACTTCAAGTCTCTCAGAAACAGTCATTTGTCAATGATTTGGATTTAATTTCTGACTATTTGCATATTAGCTTTTCTGACTCAAGTGAAAGTAGGAAGCACTGCTTGTCATACCTAAAAGCCTCATCTCAGCAAAAATCTCCCACTGGAATTCTAGAACAAAGGATTTCTAAAAAAGACAGCTATGCCCTGGGGTGACTGAGTGCTTATCTGCTGCTAACCCCCCCAAATTATAAATCAACAGAAGAGTCTGTAATAGACTCTTCTGTACTTTGCATCTGATATAACTCTATTCCTGGCATTTCCATTGGAGAATTTCAGGCTTCATTTCCATTGTCTAATTAGAGTGATTGAAGACTAAACCTTTTTAGTCTTCACACAGTCCAAGTGGTTGTGTGAAAATCTTACTCTGAACATGCTGGTACAGGCACAGGGCCTGCATACCTAAGCTTCGTGTGGAGTCACCTGCAAACATCTGGAGACAGGGTCTTGAATATGTGTATACACTAGAGATTTTCTTTACTTCATTCAGCACTGGAGGCACTGAATTTACAGCTCTGTAACACTGTATAATGCTGCAAATTTGGGGTATGATTTGAGTAAGGTTGAGCAAGATCACTGAAATAAGAATTACAACTCCTAGAGAGGCAAAGGAGAAACAAAATGTCATTGGTCATATTCACCAATGCACTTTGTTAGCTAAGGTCTCATTTTTCCTGAAAGCAGGCCCTTTCTTTCAGGAAACATATTTTGTCTTGTGGGGTAAGAGTTAGTGATTGCTGTTAGAGCCCAGATAAAATCTGCTGCTTAACATGCTCTGTGAGGTAGACAAATCTTAGCCCTACCTTGATACAATGATTACAATTCCAGAAAGGCAGCTTTGCCCTTGAATTGATGCAGATGGCAGAAGTCAGTTCAGTCTCTCAGAGTTTGGGGATTTTTATGGTTTTCATTTTTTTGGCCAAGGTAAAAGTCAGACAAGCAATACCTAAATTCTGTGTGAATTGCTATGATCTTGATTAAAGTCTCAGCTTTAGAAAGGGAAGTCAGTAGGGAATACTCACATTTCAAAATAGTTCTGCTTCAGCTGTTTCCCAGGTCAGTTAGAGAATGCTCGGTACCTTCTTACCTGGCCCCTGTTGCTTCCTAAAATGCTTACAGTCCAGAATGTTTCACCACAAAGGACCAATTCGAAAATGAAGTAGTGCCCACACTTGAATTTAAAATTCTTCTTAGCAAGGTTTTGGCTGCAGTGGGTGCATCAGCTCTGATGAGTTCAGGTTGTATCAGAGCAGAGAAGGTGAACTTGAAGGTCAGCCATGCCTTTGCTTCCGGAAGAGATCCAGTTACACGTGTTGTACATTTTGCCTCTAGAACTTCCTTTGTATGGTACTGTCCTGACTTTCCCCATGGAATTTCAGCATCTAGACAGCTGTCCAGGCTCCCTGTGTGCTCAGGGGTAACTCACTGCATCTGTCTTAGGCATCTGTGTCCACTGACTGGGCATGAGCAGCTGAACTTTTAGTTCATTAAATTAGATTTGCACTGTCATCAACCAGACTTTTGGTACTTGTTCTGATGGAAGCAAATGAAGAGAACTAGGACTATTTCTTAGTTCAGCAGCAGTGTGTGACAGTGATTGCTGGTTGTAACCTAACAACTGTGGGTCAAAGTCTGTAGGGTCATGGGGGTGCATTTGTTATTATTTTTTTCCTTCACTGATATAAATTACCCAGTGGAGTAGTTAGGGCTGTTCATTTCTTCAGACCCAAGGTTGGTTTTTTGGCCAGTTTGCTTTGCACGTGTCTGTGTGATTATAAAGACTCTGTCATGATTAGACGATCAAAAATCAGGGTCCTACAAATATGAGTTTATAAATGATCTGATTTATAAATTATACTAATAAGCCCATCTTCTTTATGGGCTTTAACATTTACTTTAAAAATGTAGAATGGAGTCTGTCCTGAAACAGAGAATTTGCTTTACCATTATGATTTGGGAATGCTTGTGCTTCTTCTATTTAGAGAATATTCTTGACTAGAAAGCTGAAACACAGAGGCTGACAAGTGCTAGCTGAGAAAGGGAAATTAGGCAAAAGACGCCTGGAGATCCAATTGCTTTGTTGTAGGTTAACAAATATTAAACTTCTGACAAATGTGTAAAGTTATATTCAGGGATATTTCTTTCTTGCTTTGAGGTTTTGATAGGCATTGCTCCTGTGAGGAGACATTTGTATTGGTGTCCTCCATTTATTCTGTTCTGTTTCAGCATTCTCAATAGCTTACAGTGTATGCATTTATTTCACTTCTTCTTACTGGAGCTGACGTGAATATTAGCTTAATCCAGCAATTTTTAAGATTTTAAGGCACAGAAATCCACTGAATCAATCACTTTGTATGTGTATTGCAGCATCAAGCCTGTAAAAGTAAAATGTAAACTTCTTCTGCCTGATTCAAATCAATTTTAACACTAAGAAGAAAGTCAATTTTTCTTCTCTGGAAACAATCTCACAACATTTGGAACACTTCTACTTGAAAATACAAATCAAAAAATAGATAATCTTAAAATCCCATGCTAATGTATGGGTTTCCCTATGTATGAAATCAGTTTAGTTTGGTCTAACGTCGTTTTGTGGTAGCAGTAGAATCAGATGTAGCATTCTGATTTAGGTTGGAATTATATAACTTTTATGTGTAGCAGTAGCTGCCTCAGTGGTCACATTGCAGTTTCTTACTGATATTGTAGTGATATAAAATACCACCATTTTAAACATTGCAGGTTTCGGGCTGGAAGTTATTTCTTACCATTAAAATAGGTTGGTGAACCTCATTAAATGAAATTCCTTGGCAATCAAATTGTCAGAGCGACAACTTGTTCCACAATGTCAAAGCAACCGAAGGGGCATTTGGACAGTGGAACGGACTAAAATGTTGGAATCAGTTTGCTACATTAATGTGAGGAGAACACCCAAGCTTCAGTTGGTGACTCTTTAATTTAATGCAATATTATGGACAGCAGTGTTACTGTACAGAATCTAATGAGGTTTTCTGTGCTGCTTTAGAGAAAAAAATGCTGCTTATGTTCATTAATGGTATTTTTACACTCTGTATGACTAGGAAGACATATCATTAGTGTGTCAATAACTCTGGAAGAAAAAGCCCTAAGGATAGGCACTAATGCTGGACAGGGCACACTGGAAGAAGACATTGGTGTGCCTCTTTTTCCAGGGCTGGTTTCAGTGTGAATAGGAAGTGTGCTTTGGATAGTCTGTTCAGGCTCCATGTCATTGTTTGGTGAGTAGCTGCTCTTCATAGATCCCAAATTTTGCTGCTTTCAGCACAGGCACAAGAAAGCTGAGATGGAGCAGCAGAGCTGGATAAAGCAGTGACAAGAAACACAGGATTCAATAATTACCTGCAGAAGTGACTCCAGCGTTCTTTCTGAGCCAAGAAGTCAAAAGTTTGCGTGTGACAGTATCAGGAGAACAGGGCTTAGACCACAAAGCTCTTCCATGAAAATAAAGTAATGGAATATTTCTTTTCCTATTTAGGAAATTTTTGAAAATAAATTATCCTGTTACAAAGTAGACAAATTTTTAAAAATAAAAATTAATGTGATAAAAGACCTCCTTTAAAAATTTTTAAATTGCTAAGTAAAATATTTGCCTTTGTTTGTAGTTTATAATGTTTCTAGTCCTTGTCCAGACCATTGGCTTCCTTGTACTGAAAGATGCTAATTTCTGCAGTCTTTTAGAGCATTTCTAAAGCAAATTCATTAGCTTGCTTCTAAATGTCAAAGTTTTCTTGCACTTTCAGCATCTAGATAACTTACTGACATTACAGCCCTGCGAGAGAATTAAGCCTATGGGAAGACAATTGATAAAACAAAGGATATTTAAAAGAGCAAACTATGCTTTCTCAAAGGAAAAAAAAGTATTTGAAAAAAGGCCAGTGCATAAATTTAGTCACTGCTTCCCTGCACTCATGATACATACTCAATTATGTAGCTAGATAATTTCTATCATATGTTACGAATAGAAATTTCCTCAGAAGTTTGTGTACCATCTATTTGTTTTAGGAATCACCTGCATTTATTTCATGAGAATATTTGAATTTTGATTATACGGGTAAATATTTTATTGGAAACGAGGAAGGCAAGGAAAAATTGCCAAGTTTTCCTTTGAAGCTGAGTTATTTCAGTTGGCCGAAGGTTGTTTTACCTTATTGTGGAAGTTTCCTGTTTTGGGAAACAGATTTTAAGGGTTTCATTTTTAAAAATAAAATTTAGAATTTAGTGGTGAATGTGTTATCAGATATCTGGAAAGGAGCTGACTTCTTCAGTGAATATGGTGCTTTTGGAAGAAAAATAGAACAAATAGATCATGAATAGTGTCAGACTTCTCTGTATCTTGCCTATGTTCCTGATAAAATCTCATATTCTTTTTTAGGAAGAGTGATTTCTAACAGGCAGTTACAGTTTTTCAGTCTTTGCCTCTCCAGATCAATCTCCCTGGGTCATGTTAGGTGGGATGCTAAATTCTATGAGATGAACTCTTGTCCATGGAGAGTGATACTTAAAGCTACTGCTTTGTTTCAGAGAAATGAAGAGTCACCAAATTATCACTTTAGTAATATCTGGCATAAAGATGGTCCCAATTCATTTAATATAAGAATAAAAGCTTAACACAAAATCTGGGATTTTGTATGTTATTCATCTCATATCCCAAGACACAATTGACTTTATTCCACGAGTGGATGCATTATTTTGAAAAATACTATACAATTACAAACCAAGTGTCAAAGAAAGGTGGTTCATAAATATTTAACTGATGTTGCATTTTAGGGAAACAGTAAGTGGCAGCAGTATCTTCATGACACATATTTGACATGTGATGGCTGATAAACACACACATTACTCTGGAATTGCTAACCAGCAGAGAATAATTTGATTAAAAAATAACTTATCAGGTGTTAGAAAGGGTGGTTGGGGATCATTCATGCCAGACTCATTGGTCCCCCATTGTTTTCTGGTCTCAGTCACAGCCAGTCACAAGCTATCCTGTTTAGGCCTTTGGATTGCAATGGTTTTGGTATAGTTTCACACATGAGCTCCAGCAAATGTGTTTCATACCCAAGAATTCCTGGAAGGCACTCAGGACAGGGGAAAGGGTTCTACCTCTGAGTTGATTTCTGAGGCCTCTCTTGGGCCTTTCCTTAGGCAGACAGGGGTTGCTGACGGCTGAAATCCATTCTGCTACCTTGCAGTGGCCAGGTGGAGAGACAAAGAGCTCCCTTCCTTGTTATTGAGTTGTTTCATTTTATCTTATGTGTCTTTTATCAATGCTTTTAACCATGTTGTCTGATTTGAGCTGTTTATTTGTGTTTCGTTATAGGCTCAAATAAACAGTTTTTTAAAGAAGCTGGATAAGGTGACATAAAAAATGGAGGGATTGACCAGCATCTATCTGTCCTCCTCTAATCTCTGCTTACACCAGAAGGATAAGGCAATGAACTTGGCTCTTTGGCAGTAAGTTGAAACAAAATTCTATCACCTGTAGTTTTTGTTGTCACATTAACATTTACCTCTCATATGGTGTAGGTCATTATCCAAAAGGGTGTGGTGTAAGAGGTCCTTAGCTGAGTGGTCTTACCTTAGTGCACCTTTAGGAAAGTCCTGGTAAGAGGGAGCTGAATACGAGTGTTGTTATCTGACTCCCTGAAATTCTGCACCAGATAACAATTTTCTGGACTCAGCTCGTGTTTGTTGGAGTGAGGAGAGAAAAGGATGTTTGCTATACCTGTCCCTTTGAGAGTCTGCCTATGACTCAGGAGAATAAGGAAGAGCCAGGGAACAAATTTGTACAGCAGAACTCACATCTGCAGGTGTTTAAATTTACAGTCCTGATTTAAGGTTTCTTCATGGGTGTTTTAAGGTCTAAAGTGTGCTAATAATAGGATAAAGTACGCATAAATGTAGGTTGTCATCTGTCAAATGTCTCTCTTTCAAGCTTCTTCATCTTTCAGTATTAATAAGTTATCACAGTAACTGACCAAATATCTTTTGATTTCTGGCTATTTTTGAACAATATTAAGGCATCTGGGAAAGAAGTAGAGGCTAAATGTAGTGGCCAATGAGCCCATGGCACCAGGGATTGTAAAAACCCCCTGGAGAAACGGTGCCCTAAGTAGAGAAATGCTGCCCACGTTAAAGTAACTAAAAAGGCCTCTCTCAGAATACCCTGTTCTGTTATGGAAATGTACCCGGTTCTGTTTCCCCTATTGGCCCCTCCTGCCCCTTTCTGACCTACATGGCCCTAATCCAGAATGTTCTCCCTCCTTGTTTCCCCATTCCCCCTTGTTCCTTATTCCCCCCCTCACTGGTTCCTCACTGGTTCCCGTACCCTGGTCCCTGTGCCCTCAGACCATTGCTCCCTGGTGCTTTCCACACCCCCAGATTTAACTCGGGACTCTCCGTTGTCCTGGGTCTTTTGTCACTGGTTCCTTCACGTGTGGGGCTGAAATAAATCTCTGCCGTGGAATTCCACACAAGGATCCTTCCTGCCTCTTTGCCATCGACCTGTCGGAGAAGCAATCCGGAGTGTGAGA
>VZRV01007535.1:23047-145186 GCA_013398115.1 Falcunculus frontatus
TGTGTGTGTGTCTGTGTGTGTCTGTGTCTGTGTGTGTGTGTCTTTGTGTGTGTCTGTGTGTGTGTGTGTCTGTGTGTGTCTTTGTGTGTGTCTGTGTGTGTGTGTGTCTGTGTGTGTCTGTGTGTGTGTCTGTGTCTGTGTCTGTGTGTGTGTGTGTCTGTGTGTGTGTGTCTGTGTGTGTGTGTGTCTGTGTGTCTGTGTGTCTCTGTGTGTCTCTGTGTGTCTGTGTCTGTGTCTGTGTGTGTCTGTGTGTGTGTCTGTGTGTGTGTGTCT
The DNA here is from genome assembly GCA_013398115.1 of Falcunculus frontatus. Classification (NCBI taxonomy): domain Eukaryota; kingdom Metazoa; phylum Chordata; class Aves; order Passeriformes; genus Falcunculus; species Falcunculus frontatus. Next base: position 23,321 of record VZRV01007535.1, read on the forward strand.
CTGTGTGTGTGTGTGTCTGTGTGTGTCTGTGTGTCTGTGTCTGTGTCTGTGTGTGTGTGTGTGTCTGTGTGTGCAGTGGCTGCTGAGCGACTTTCTCTTAGAGTCGGTTTCAGAAGACCATAGCCCCCCACCCAGAACACCCCCGGAGCCGACAGCTAAAAATGCCATACTCCCACAAAAAGCAGTCTGTCTTTTTAATTTTTTTTTAAAGTGAATTCTCTGGGGCAAATGAGAATGAGCAAGTCTTCACCACTTCAACATTAACACATGTATTTTGAAGAGAAGTTGTGTATTTTGCAAGTGAACAAGTTTAAACACTATCTCCAGTATAGACTTTGCAATGTTTTCCATCCTTGCAGTTCTGTGTGAAAAGTAATCCATCCTTTTCAGGCAGCACAGAATTAGCTATAATTCCTTGACTGTGCCTCTCTAAAGCATTTCTAAAGGTGATACTGTACATAGGGTCACTAAGCCTGGTGATGCCTGTTTAGAAACCAAGAGCATCCCAAGAACCACCCTGCCCTTCCCTACACGTGGTGCTTGGTAGGGAAGCACCTACAGCATCGTTTGTGGCTCTTGCCAGCCTCTGTTGTGCTGAATGGAAATTTTAATGTTTGCTGATGGTCCAATAGTGTAACAAGCCGCAGAAGAGCCTCACGGTGTCTTAGTGCAAGGCTCAGCTCCGAGCTGAGAGGCTTAAATAAATCTATAGTAAAGTTAGGGGGAGCACAGTAATTCTGTCCCCAGTGTATCCTGAAGGCATGGCTGGGTTTTTGTTTCTCAGAGGACAGGGAGGTCATCACTGGAATATTTGCCCTGCAGCCCTGTGCTCCATGCAGAGATGGGCTGGCTTATGCTGCTTTCTGTGGCCTTGAGCCCCAGGAAGGTGACAGGGAGGCCAGCTCTGCTCAGGCCTTGCTGCATAAGGAGGAGCTGATGCAGCAGAGCTGGGAGATGATCCCAGATCTAGACAACTGAAGCAGTCAGGATACTTGTTTGCCCCAGGCAAAACTGAGTCTATTAAGAGCTGTAGTGCACCCAGAAATAAGTACCTAATTTTTCACATTTCATTTCTCGGAGCATCACTACAAACTCCTTCTCTTACTGCAGTATATCTGTGGTGAGAGGTTTTTTTCAGCGAAGCAGTAAATAAGACAAGGTGCCTGCCGGGGTCTGCTCTTTTAGGAGTGAAGAGTCTGTTCATGTTTAAAACAAGGACTATCCTTGTACCCTCATGTGGAATAACCTGCAGGTGGGTCTAGAGATGGACTAAAGCTGCAGCAGAAATGTTAGGTTTTTCCTAATAAGTAGCGCTCCTAGGGAAAAGAGAGCATCCGCATAAGAGAACCCAAACACCTTCTTAAGAATTCTGTTGTTGCAAAACTACTGAATATTGTCCTGAAAGCCCTAAAAACTTTTCTATGTGTTGGTGCAGATGCAGGTCTGTTCTAGACTGGTTGATATGAGTTCTGATGGGGTTTTTTTATCTTACTGTATTTTGAATGAGCTACTGGGAGCCAGGTTAAAGCAGGGTGCAGATTTCATTGAATCCAATAGAAAATGCCTATTTTAGGAAGAGATGTGGCAGCATGTATTCAATTATTTAGACTTAAAGCATCTAATTAGTAAAGTTAAGTCTTTAGAAATCTTGATTACAACTGTCAACAATCATTCTGCATGTATCTTGACTATTTAAACCTCTCTCATCTCCTTCTATTTTATATTGTATTTTTAACTATGCTGCAGTTCAATGAGTGCTGTGAGCACTCTCCCATAGAGCTCTAATTGCCTGGCTTCTGCAGATACCATATCAGCACATCAGTGTTAATGCAGCAGAAAGCAAGTACCCTTGTCTCTCTACAAAGCCAGTTTAAGATATTCTAGAATATACTTTTGAATTGCTTTTTCTTCATCTTATTTTAGATAACACTTTGACTTACATAAAACTGCCTGTGGGGCATTGTAGATTGATCAAAAAGGGCTGTATCGTTCTGTTAGTTTTAATTCTTGGTGCTGCAATAAATCATTTTCTGCCTACTTCATTTACATTTTCCAAGTTCTTAATTTAGTTCCAGCATAGGATTGTCACAAGTGGAGGAGTCAGAGATGTGAGTTGAAGTGTGGAGGAGCAACATTTATTAAAGAAGCACATATAGCAGAAAGGATTTTGGCTGAAATATGGAATTAGAAGATTTTTAAGAATGAAGCAAAGGATTTCAATTTCCTTCCAGCCTATATGAATCAACCAAAATGTAAAATGAGGGCTGCAGTGTGGGGTGGAAGGAAGATTACAAGAGACACAGTGTGTCAGGTGTGTGTTTATGACCAAGTATTTGACCTGCAATACTCAGATGAAAAGCCTGTGTATCTTCACACAAATGCTAATCTTTACCCTATGCCCTTGGAGCAACTCACAGGAAAGATGATAGGAACTCATTGCTCTTCATATAGCTTTGCTTCTGAAATGGGCTATAAAATTTTTCTTTGGTTGTAATTATAGAAAGCAGTTAACTGCTTTTCCTCTGCAAAACAGAACAATGATGTTCTTTAAATAGGTACATTTATTGAAGAACTAATATATTAAGCAAGCTGAAGATTTACCTTTTTCTTCTTCCCTTTAATACAAATGTATAACTTCACAATCCTATAATTATGGCTTCTCATTTTTGGCATACAAATTGTTGGCAAATGGTTTTTCATTTGTTCTTTTGTGCTGAAATGTAGAACTGGAAAATTGTCTTCTTCCTATGTATGCTCAGCATGATTTGATTTCTGTGCATCTTTGCTCCTCTTCTAGCTTGTTACCTCTGCAAAATTATTAACTACTGGAATTTTTTCTCTAAGAAATGGATGAAAGGAAAGATTTCTTAAATTCAGCCTGTTAATTTTTTGCAACACGATTTTTTTAAGATTTTTTTTTAGTAGTCCAGAGTTGTTCCTGGGAAGATGTCTTCTGGATGTAGGTGTGTAGCTTGTAATCACAGAAACATCAAGGTTGGAAGAGACCTTCAAGATCATCCAGTCCACTGTGAACCCAGCACCCCAATAATCACCCCTAAACAATATCCCCAGGTGTCACATCCAGACACCTCTTGAACACTTCCAGAGACAGTGACTCCACCACTCCCTGGCACACTTATTCCGATGACTGACCACTCTTTCAGTCAGTGAGAAGCTTTTTTCTAATATCTATTGTGAACTCCTCCCTGGTGAAGGGGTTATGCACAAAGTACCTTCATACGAATCTGGGTTGATTAACAAGTAGTTGACTGGTTGGACTTGCAAATTGCTGCCAAAATCTTTAACCTAGAATTCAAGGAAACCACACACCTAAAGAAATCAGATGAGAAGCAAATATTTATTTCTATGAAGCCTTCAAAAACATTCAGTAGATGCCACATGGTGTAGTCTCCAGATGAAATGTTAGAAATAGGCATGAAGTTTGTGGAATCTGCTTGGCAAACAGACTCAAAGGTTTGCTGCTCATCAGCAAGAAGCCACAGGTCGGTCTTGTTCAGAGAAAGGAATATTTCAGTGGGGTTGGGAGGTGGAGGGTACTATTTTGTATCAGAGTTGCAGTGCTCTGGCAATGGTATGCAGCTGCTGGGTGTCAAACTTCTGCATTATAAACAGCTAAAATTCTTACATTTTCATGAGAATCGGGAATGCAGCAGACACTCCTAAATTCAAGACAAGGCAAGTCTTCTGAATGTGAGCAGACATGGACTGATTTTAGCCATTTTTCAATTAGAAAACAATTGTATCAATTATAATTAGATTATTATTCTAGAAAGACCTTTGTCCTGTTGTAGAAATAGAAAAGAATTTGTAAGTTATAATATAATTTGGCAATTTATAGCTAGCAGCCCATAACTTCAGAAGTGTCTGCTGTCTTTGTGTGATGGCTCAGCAGCTTTGGCTATGAAATGTGAGATCCCAGAGGTGATGTGAAACAAGCAAAATTAAGTTCCTGGTAGCTTTATTTCTTAGTTTTTCTGGAAAATATAATTTTATCTCTAGTTAAAATGTCCTAAAGTGGACATAGTTCACTTACTCTACCACTTACTGCAAATGTAATAGCTAAATATTAGATATTTTCAGTGTGCAAACTACTGCTGAAAAATGCAGAATCCATTTTAGAAAATGATGAGAAATGTTTATTTTGCTGCATGTCATAGGTCAATTTAGATAGTTTTAGTTCTTAGTTGAGACATACTGCTTTTCATGCTTCCCCTAGTAGTTAGAATGACGTATACAGGATACCAAGTGTGAACAGCAGCTGAGGTTCATCTATCACAGTCCCAGTGCCAACGAAGACCTTTTTAACACTCAGAAATAATGGAAACAGGATGTAATAAAGGCCAATATTCAAATACCAATTTAATTGAAAAGCACAAAAAAAGATTGCTTTTTCTCTAATTTTAAATATTTCTTTATTGAAGATGTGCCTGAGTGCTGTTGTTCTGATAGCTTTAGTAGCTTAGATCTATTACAATTCCGTTGCCTGTAAATCATGAATTAGGCCAAATAATACTATTTTTTGCTCTCCCACACCTCTGGACCCAGCAAAAAGACCAGCTTATAAATCTTGTATTTAAGGGTATCTTCTGCAGCTGATCACACAGATAGATATGCCAGGCTGTTTGTCCAGTGAGTCCAGTGAGCGAAAGCCCTTCTTAGCTTCTAACTCAACTTATTTCAGCAGGAAAAACCTCCAGACTTTGTACAAGAGGAAGAGCACAAGGTTGGGATATTTTACATAGGCTCTCTGACAGAACTGGGAAGATTCGGGATTTAATTTAATTTTTTGGACTAGTGTGGTTAAGAGGAATTGCTGCTTTTCAGCTGCTTCCTTTGTGAACATGTATACTTTGACTTTTTAAAAAAAATCATGAAAAGGGCATGTACTTAAGGGCAAATGTAAAATTTGTCAGTAGATCCTCTGAAATAGTAACTGTGTTCTGTTATTTTATTTCCCCATTTAGTGTGTGTGTATGCATTTATATATATATATCAAAATACACAGACACATGCATATGATTTATATCAATACTAATCTTTCAAACTCATGCTGATTATCTTTAATTTATCCATTTGCTTTTATGCATCTTGTAATTCAAAATTGTAACTCCAGGTGGTCTGAGAACAAAACATTTTAAAGGTAGGCCATGACATAAACAGGCAGTGGGGAGCAGCCAGCTCACTGCCTCTCAGAGTGAGAGCTGTTTTACTCTTGGAAAAATAAAGGCAGGAAAAATCCCCTTATTTCCAAGAGAGCACATCAGTTTCAAAGGACAGACAGAGAAATGAAGAGGCTGTTTGTAGCGATTAGGAGGAACAGACAGTGGCTTTTTTTCTGGAATTCACAGCCTACACTGGTGTAGAAGAGCAGTGTGCAGGTGCCGTGTGGGTGCTGTGATTTACAGGAACAAAGCAGTTGTCCCTAGTGAAACAACATCAGAGATCTGCGAGCCCACTGCCCGTTCTCTCCATCTCCATTTTGTCTGTAGTTGTTAATAGTCCTTCGACTGTGTAGTCAGACGTTCAGTTTCCTTTTATTTTTTTAGAAGGTAAGAGTTTTCTGAACATGGTAGACATATGCAAGTGTGCTTTAGGGTCAGGACTGAGCATAAGGGTAGTAAAGTTCACACTAAAGGCTGGCTGCTGGCAGCATTTCCATTAGGCTCCAGTTCCTCTCTGCTTCTGTATGTGAAGTCTTGCCCTGAAGGGCTGAGGTTGCTTTAAGTCAGGTCATGTTTAGGAAAACAAGGAGCTGCAGTGTTTGGCTGCCCAGAAACATCTGAAAGTTTCAGAGAAGGATGCCAAAGGTCACCATGGTCTGATATGGTGCTGCATGGAGCAGGGCCCTCTGTTTGATGGGGTTTGCTGTGATCCAGGCGATTAGTGGTGGGTACAGCAGAGGCTGCCAAGGCCAATAACCTGCTACTACTGAACAAGACTGCTTCTGACTGATATGTACCAGTGGGGTCCTGAGCACATGCATGGCTTGCTTTCAGCACTAGGGGTGTAGATGTCAGTGTTGGGGTCAACTTGGAGCTAGACCTCACCTTTGTGAACATCTGCAAGCATTTGCTATTTCCAGAAAGTGCTAATGCAGTGTAGCATCGGCTCTGATGTATCACTCCTCTGCCCACACAGCACACATTTTCTGTGCTCATGTATGATTTACATAGAGTTTTGACAAGCAGTTATACTTTGAGATTAGTAAAATTGCAAATCTAATGTCTCAGTGCTTGCTGGGGTTTTCTTAGTTCAGAGAGAGACATTAATGGCTGGCTTCTTTCTCCTCTTGTTTTTACCTAGCTTACATTAATGTCCTTGTTTACTTAGCTTAGCCTTTGGATGTTTTAGGCTTTCCTCTATAGCAATCTCATCTGGCAATCATCTCATTCTAGTCCTTTTTTTTCCCCTCTCCTTTGTTTTGTTGGTTGGTTGCTTGGTTTTTGGTTTTTTGCTATGGGCATGGAAGGGTCACATTTCAGGACCTGCTGCAAACTCCCTTCTTGCTATAGGCTGCAGTAGGAAGGGTTCACACATTAGACTGCTGTTATTCCATACTCTTCTGTGCTATCGTATTGCTGTGACTATTGATCTTATATTTTTGGGGTTTGTTAGGTTTAGAGTTTGGAGAAGTACAGTACTTGTGATTTGAACTTTTAGAGTGGGAACATGAGATCTGCTTTCAGATTCTCAATTCTCTGCAGTTTTCATGAAAAGGCAGCAAACTTGGGAAATCTTGCTTTGGGTGTAGAAGAAATAGTGAAATGCTTTGAGTGGGTTGTTTGTTGTGAAGTAGGCACTCTAGAATAAAATGGACTTAGAGGACATGAGCAATTCATAAGAAAAATTGATCTGTCCAGCCCGAGAGAATTGACACTAAAACTTAAAACTTAACCCAAACAAAATCCATCAATTTTTTTATTTTTCCTCTGGAATTTCAGTGCTTGTGGAGACTAGAGAACACTGGAAATTGATTGATTGGGTAGTTCAGTATTGTACAGGGAGTGTTTTCTTATGATGTTCCCATCTGAAATGTGGTAATGTCTTTTAAGTATATAGACTAGCAAAAGTATAAGCTAGTGCTAAGAAAAACTGAGCCTAGCCAGAATTCCCCAGAAACAGGGTTGTTTTTCAGAAGTAGAAAATTGATAAAGGCAGGTCTGGAATAACACATCAATCCCAACATATAAATGCTCCTTAAGCAAGCAGTGAAATACAGCATTTATGCTTCAGGGAAAAAATAATAATAAAAAAGATATACTTAATGAAGTGTAACCTTTCTGAAATAGAAAAAGTATTTAAGCATTTCTTTTAAATTTTTTAATCAATTCTTTAGGTATTTATATCTATTGGATAAAGTAAAAGACTTCAATTTACATGAAAAAAATGGCCTGGAAGACCTTGTCCAGAAATGTACCATTTTCTCCTTTAACAGAAAGAAGAAATTTATCTCTTCTCAGAAAACAGACTCCAATTATAGATTTTGTACATGTTACACTCAATATGCAGAAATGTGATCAGATCAAAAGCCTACACACAGGGCACACCACTTCAGAATTACTTTGGAACAACAGCTTGCAATCTTTATGTAAATTCAAATGTGTCTCTCTATCTTGTTCTTCCAGTGTTTGGTGTAGCATGAAAAACTGCATACATCGTCTCTTTTGAAGGGAACTGACTGATGCAATTTTAATAAAGGTTACTAACAGAGTGTTGTGAATCAGGTTCTATGAAATAGTAAGAGCCAGGTGGCAAACAATTTTGCCTTGCAACACTGCAAATTCTCCTAGTAGAGGAAAACCTGCCTGTGGAGTGTGACCTCCTCCCCATAGTGGTTCAGAAGGCATTAAAATGTTTCTGATTCAAAATTTGAAGATTAGTTTAACTGATTTCAAATACCAAGTGGAATAAATTACTTTTAAAGCCTCCTACCACATTTTCAAGGCCACCCTTGAAACTTGTACCTTCCTTTTGGTTTTGTTCCTCTGGCCTGAAGGTCAGACAGGGCTTGTCAGGGCTCAGGGAAAAATGTGCTGGTCTAAATAGAGGCACTGAGATGGCTTTGGAGATGGGTAGGGGTTACTGGTGAGAGAGTTAAGCAAGGTCTGCTATGAAGTCATTCAGGGATATGTCCCAGTCCCCAAGTCAGATCAAATTAACTAAAATGTCGGTATGTGAAAAGTGATGCCTTTTACCTTTTGACATTACAATTCTTAAATATGTGAATTGTTATCTGGGGTACAAAGCAAAACTCCACCGGGGTAGGTGGACTCTAATTTTCAGTTACTAGGAAAAGAGGAAAATTGTCCAACCTGACAATAAAATCCAGGAAAGATGTGGAAATGGTGAAAAGAAACCACTAATAATGGAACAGAAGTGGATACAGAGAGTAGGATGATGGCCTGCAATGTTTCTTTCATTAATCTGATATGTTTTTGGGGTGCTATAAAACTATTAATTCTACAGTTTCCCCGAAGGTTGTGCTGTAATGAATGGGCCCAGCCATCGGTGTTTGCTGTGTTGTTCCATGCTGAGGCACAGTTCAGGGCACAGCCCGAGCACTGTGTCACTGCAGGTACAGCTGCCAGAGAAGCAAAACGTCACTGTGATACAAGGGAGGATGATGTATGTGACTCAGGAAACAAAAAAAGACATTTCTTTCAATTCATTTTCACTCTAGAAATTCTGCAGGAAGAAGAAATGTTAGTTGGGTTTTTTAGCTCCATGGGAGCTAAAGTACTTGCAGGCCATGTGTTTGAGAGGGTGACTTTATAGATGTCACATATATATTCCAGGAAAAGCAAAATTGCATTTCCTGTTTATACTGTGATCATTGTGATTTGTGTGTCCTGTGGGCAGCACTTGTTCAGAAGTGGCACTGGTTGGGCTGCCAGACATTGCCCATTTCTAGCCACAGGCTGGGTGCTGCTCAGCTGGAAGCCTGGTGCCTGTGGAAGTTGCAGTGGGATTTTGGCATATGCCATTGCACTCACTCTGCAGTCCCTACCTGGCTGGTCAGTTTGTAACTACAACCCAGTATCTTCATGCTCAACTGCAGTTATTTCTGTGACTGTCAAAATGGTATCCCCACTCCTGATTAAAAGAGATTCTACTCTTGCAGAATGGCAAACCTGCATTCAAACTTAGCAGTTTAAAGAGAGAAGTTTGCATCCCATTGTATAAACACTGTAGGTTGTAAAGGTTTAAATTGCAAACTAATTTAAGTCGTTGATGAGATGTGTTTTTATACAAGTGCGTTGATACTTGGGAGAAATGCAGAGATCTTAATTAATGTAAAATGTTATATATTCTCAGTAATTTTATTTATAATCTCCTATACCAGCTTGCATTTTTTTTTCCTTTAGGCTTGTCAGGAGACTTTGCATTTATTTTAATGGTAGTTATTTTCTCAATCCACTCTAAACTGTTGTTTGAAATGTGCTCCTCTCCAGCTTTCTTTCTGAATCATCAGTTTATGTTTTCATTTTCATCTGTTTTTGACCATTTATACAGTGCTTTGGGAATTCAGAACTGTAGCTGAGGAAGAGTGTACTGTAAAGGCGAAACAAATCAGTGTTGCCACTTCAGGCTTTCTTTGTTCTTGTTTGAGTCTCTGATACCTCTGCTCTGATGCTGCTACTAGGAGTAGAAAGTAGCATAATCAATGAGAAATCAGACCTCTGAAGCATTCAGGTAGGAATGTAGCATAAACAAGAGCTATCACTGAACCAAGTTGCTGTGTTGTTCAGATGTACTGAACAGAGAAAAAGAAAACCTGCTTTGTAGCTGTTGGTAATTGTTCCTTTTGTTGTTTGCAGGTAATTCCAGCCACTGCATTGGTGACCAACCATCCCGACACTTCTGGTCTTGAGCATCCTTTGTCAGCCCCTTCATGATCCTCTCCGGGGCTGTCAAAAGGCCAAACATTTTGTAAAATGTTCACTACTTTTGTTTCCCTCATTGTCTCCCTTTCCCCCTACATTGATTGCAAGTGAAGAAAAAGAAGCAACATGTTTTCTTCTGCAAACATCATTGCAGACAGGAGGGCAAATAGGAACCTCTTTAGGGAGCTGGCTGGTAAATGATAAACCTTCATGAGGAGCTATTTTGGTACAAAAATGCTTCATAAATAAGCAATATCATTGTGCTCTTTATGCTACAGAAGCATTTGTGCATTTGTCTATGCTTCCCATGCAAAACTGTGTAATGTTTGCAGTAATCCCTGCTGCAGTGCTGGGCATGGCTGAGCTGTGAGAGAACCATCTTCAGCAGTCTCAGTGGCAGCAGGAATCCTCAGCAGAAGTGAACTGCTTACAGTGTAAATCGCAATCAGCTGCAAAACCTGCTCTTTGGAAAGATAATAAAAATCAATAATGGGCCTGCTAATGTAGAAAGGACAGCAAGAGGCAGACATTAAATTTAGTTAAAAAGTAATCGGAAAGGAAAGAGCCAGACTAAATAACCTGTATAATTAAAGAGTTTAAAGGAACTTCCAACTGGAGTGTGCTGCTTTTATGTGTGTGGGAAGTAGGAAATATATATGTATATATACTGAGCTAAATTTAATTTTTTTTTCTGGCACTACCATAGCCTTCAGCAAAGGAGGTTCTGCTCTTGACAGTGATGCAAATATTAAAGCAATTCAGAGATTAATATGTTATATAGAAAAATCGATGAGTCCCTTAAATGCTCTAAAGACCAAAAGAAAGAGGAAAGCTCACATAGAAGAAAAAGAAGGCAGAGAATGGGCAATGAATAAGACACTTGCTGTGAATTGATAAAGGAAGAGGAAAAACTGGCAGACAGATTGTGACTTTCTCAAATGTCATTTTTCTTAAACATATTTCTCATTCTTCTAAATAGCTCACTGTGAAGCAGTTTTGGACTCGCATGTACCCATGATTGCAAATAGAAATGAGTAAGAGTCTGGCTCACATCCCCTCCCACAGTAGCCACACCATGAGTCTGGGTTGTGAGGAATCAGTGAAGTGATGTACCAGTTTGCACCAGTATCCAAAAACATGGGCAGGGCTTACCCTCTACTGTCCACTCTCTGTGTTGGGCCTGGGAGCAGCTTCTGGGCACGTACCAGGCTTTGGGTTGCAAATTTCCTGTTGGGCTGGATCAGCAGGATCATTTTGCATTTTGATTAGCTGCCATTCATTCATTTGCAATTTTCTGATTAGATGTGATAAATTAAAGTCTTTCAGAACTCTGCCAGGTTTTGCTGTTGTGGGCTGACCTGTGCCTCCCTTGCCTCCAGCCAGGTCCAGCTGCTGAGGGCTCACAGCCTTTGCCAGAGAGTTCCGAGTTTTGTTGCCTGATAGAGTGAACATTTTTGCGAGGATATTTCTGAAAGGGACAGAGTCTAGCAAAAACCTTTCCCAGGGAAGGTCTTTTAATTTTTCTGTTGTTTCATCATTAGTACGTGAAACAGATTTAAAAAAATTGTCCGTCTCATACACAAAGCAGAAAGATTTATTAATCTTGAAGAAAGCACCAAGATATAAAGTGCAAAAACATCTGAATGCAAAACTCAGCTGCTGCTCCATACTAGCAGTGCTTTAGTAACTCGATTGGGAGTGGGAGCTTTCTCAGAAATACGACTATTTTAATGAACATTTTGCAAGATTTTTCTAATTCCTCCAAAGTATAGAGTAATATTTTTATTAGAGGGCATCTCTCAGCAGTAGCACTTTATATTAAAGTACTGGTCTTATATTTAATAATTCAGGTCTGAGAGAAAGGTTCCCAGGACCATTCCCATGATCCCTTCTGATCACTGACGAGATGGATGGAATTTAGAAGTCGTGACGGTTTGTTCCAGCTTGTCATATTTTGTGTCAGTTTCTCAGGTACTTCTTTTGAACCATCCACAGTGTTTTCTCACTCAATCTGTTCTCACTCAATCTTCATGTTCTTCCTGCAATAATTACAAGCTGTTTATGACAAATTGCTATGCAAAGTAGCAATTTTTTCATGTTTACCACCACCACTTAGCTCACTGGAGTGACTGTTTGGAGAGGAAAAAGAAAAGTTGAATGAATGTAGACAATACAAAACCCCGCTTTGCCATGACAGCAGATGCTACTGATGGATTTTAGTTTCCCTTAGAATCATAGAACTATTCAGGCTGAAAAAGACCTCTAAGATCATCAAATCCAGCCGTTAACCAGCACTGCCAAATCCACCACTAAGTGCTACATTTGCATGCTTTTTGAACACTTCCAGGCATGGTGATTCCACCATTTCCCCAGGCAGCCTGTTCCAGTACTTAACCCCCCTTATCACCCTGTAAGATAACCCTCCATCACTCTGTGCTTTGCCCTGGCAGCCAGGGCCCCTGTTTCCTCAGTGTGAGGATGCACAAGACTCCTGATGAGGTGGACCAGTCACTGGTATCCCCCTCACTGTGCTGATGCCTTTTTGCCTTGAAACTGGGGCTGTTTTTCCATGTGAGTCCTGCTGTGTATTGCTCCTGAAACTGGTGCATGAACATCTCTATCTTCCTGCTGTCTTTCTCCTCCAGGAGCAGGCTTGTTACCTGCCTTGAGATGACACTGCTCAGCAGTGCTTCTGCTGGTACTCTCAGCCTCCCCTCCCCAAGTTCCTCCAAACTGACAGCCCTGGCTTCAAGCCAGTGTCTCTCACTCCCAGTTCTGTACAGACACACTGCTTCCCCACACAGAATGGTCTTGCACGTGCGGGGTTTGATGGAGCAAGCTGGGCTGCTCCCCACCCACCACAGCTTTCACCACGTCTCTCCTGTGGTTGTGTAATCACTTTATCCTGTGCCTAAGCAACTCTCTTGTCTCTAAGCATGAAGCTGGGAAAGCCTTTAGCTTCCTCTGGCTACATCCATATCTGGCTGTGCAGCTCTGCAGCCATCATGCTGGGCCTCTCCTCCCCCAAGCAAGCTCCTCCTGTTCTGCTCTGCCCAGTCTCTCTCTGCCTGGGCTGCCAGCCCTCAGTGCCCTTGATCTGCTGTCAAACACCTCAGCTTTAAAAAAAAATGTGTGCAAACAAGAGGAGAACTCTAAAAATGCCCTGGGGACCCCTTAAAATGCTCTGGGGACCTACTTTTGAAGTTGCCTTCATTTCTGCAATATGGTCTTCTGCTCCATAGCAAAGGATTAGGGCTTGTATATGCAAATTCTATCCTTCTAACTTTAGATTAAAAATTTTAGAACCATTTTAGAGCTTTAAATCCTCAGTTTCAAGTTGTAGTATTTAATTTGAACTAAAGTATGTACTGTGATAGGCTCTTTAATAAGCAAGTGACTGGACGGCTCTTTAATAAGCAAGTGACTGGACTGCTCTTTAATAAGCAAGTGACTGGTTTCCTTGACAGTCTCTAGCTGCTCTCACCAGGTGTGTGCTGCAGGCCCAGCTGGGTCCAGCTCTGGGAGCTTCCTGTAATCCTAAAATTGAACCTCTTTTGGTGCCCAGGAGTTAGCTAATTCCAGTTTGGAGCATCCTATGTGTTACTTAGACCGCTTCACATTTTATAGAGTTCTTAAGAAGGACAATAAGCGAGGTCTAATTGCACAGTAACTATGAGCAGGAGTTGCAGTACAGCCCCTGCAGAGCCTCCTTGGCACCCTCAGTTCCAGTCAGTTCCTCTGTTCAATCCTGCCTGTCACAATCCTGGGCTGTGCAGGAAAGACATGTGATCAGAGATACCAAGGGAAGCAGAAAGCATTCACCTTTCCAGAGGCAGAGACCTTTATGGTAAAACATTTGTGGGAGAGGCACATGGGACGGAAGTGGGAAGAGGCAGTGGAAGGAGCCCAGGAGCTTCTTCCAGTGCTAGAAGTGAAAAGAAATAAAGACTCCAATGATCGTGGAGCATGAGGATAGGTAAATGTAAGGATGAAGGCAAAACAGACGTTTATGGTGCAGACTTGTGAGCTGGGAAATGGGCAGGTGTTGCATTTGAGCTGGGAGAAGAAATAGAATTAATTGGATTGAGGGGACTGTGAAAAACCAGAAAATCAGCAGCACTGGGTAGTCGGTGAGAGCTTTTGCAGCAGGGACCTATGTTGCTTTGCTCAGTGAGTTGAAGAGACTAGCGAGAGATGCGATGAGGGAAGTCAGGGAGCGAGGTGCAAGGGGAAAGCTCTGAACAGATGCATCTCTCTTCCATAGGAAAGGATTGTGTCGGTGGGGAATAAGCTTGCCTGAATCTGGCTTGTTGATTCTTGTGTTTTGTTGCCAGTCATTTAGTTTTAGAAATAAACAGGACTTGGAAGAGAAATTTGACTTGTAGGTTACTCTGCTGGGTTTGGGTATTTCTGTTGTGGTTTTGTTTCAGCACCAGGTTTGGTAATTCATGTCACAGAACGATCGAATCTTAGAATCCCAGATTGGAAGGGACCTTAAGGGCCATCTGGTCCAACCTTACTTGGCAAAAGCACAGCCCAGATGAGATGGTTCAGTACTTTGTCCAGCCAAGTCTGAAGTGTCCAATGTTGGGGAATCCTGCAAACTAGACCTATCATTGATGTTTGTATGGAATTTCCATTAATTTCTGTCATTACCTTGGTAGATAACTAGTACTTGGATTCTTAGTCCTAAAAGATACTCTCTAAAAGGTAGATTTATTATTAACTGGGGTTCCAGTGTAGGGATCTAAGCCAAGTAATAAAGTTTACATACATTTGAGGACTTAAAAGTGAGTTGCAGCTTTATGCTGATATCTGTCGTGACTGATATGACTCAGCTATGAAGGAATAGTGGTATCAAAAATAGATTGGGTTTTGTGCAAACAAGATTTTGATACGGTTTAGTCTGATAGCTGTTTTATAATGAAGTTAAAATAAATGCAGAGTTATCCAAATGTGAACAGGGTTCTTAATACCTACTTTAAGGCAGAGAGGAGGAAAGTTCATTTTTTGCAGTACTTTAGGTATTGTGTATTTTAATTTTATTTTAAATTAAAATTATGTAAAAACACCTACAACCTTGGACTTTATTGCCTTTTTATGTACTGCACTAAATAAGCAGAATATTTTTATTAGAAATGCTTAGTTTAAAAGGAACCTAAAGGTGAGAGTGGAAGCTGGATATCTTCATTTTAATGATAGTATGGAGGTTTTTCTCCCTTTATAGTCACAGTGAGCAATTCATTTCTCAGAGTCAATAGTCCTGGGATAATTCAGTGTGAAAAAAGGGGCAGAAAATAATTCCTCGTCTATCTTGGCAAAAGTTTCGGTTTTTTGGTTTTTTTTTTAATCTTTATTTTTAAAGAAGCCATTTTCTAAAAACAATGGGAAATAATCCATATTGTGGGGGCCGCATCATATTTATAAATGTAACTGCTTTTGTTACCAGGGAACCTGTCTGACTCAGCTAAGCGTAGCATTTCAGCAGCTTGTTCTTTCCTCTCATTCCTGTTGTTCTCCATATGATTTTAGGCACATAATGACCTAATGTACTTTATCAAAGCAAGAAGGGATTGTCATGGATTTCTTCAAATTTTGATAAGTGTACCAAATTTCTGCATCTCGTTTACACCGGGATGGCAGGAGGAGGCAAACACCCTGTGCTTTACTCCAGTGAGAATTACTAGTATTTCTACCTAGCTGCACCGTCAGCTCACACATCAAGGGTATGGATCAAACACATCAGGAGTGTAGATGGAGCAAGCAGGACCTTTGCAGAGCTTGGCAGATTTGGAATATCTCTAATTGTAGATAATACCTTCCTTACTGTGTCCCATCTCCAGTCTAAACCAGAGACATCTCCCTGGGGGCATTTGACTCAGTTTGATCTGAGCTGCAGAGTTCAATGCTGATTATGTCCATTAGTCGTCTTCTCCAAAGCACAAATGGCCAGCACAATCAATGTTAAATTTCCACTGCTTCCCTTAGCAAAGATGCTCCACACACGTGTTTGGTGAGCAGACTGCAGAGCGGGAATAGGGGTCCATCCACTTTGCTGCTCTCCATTCTCCTGGATTTGGTCACAGAGCAGTGCCACTCCCCCCAAGATTAAAGGTACTTGTTTTTCTGCAAATTATTTCATAGTGTCAAAGCTTCCACCATGTGATCTTTGTGTTTTCCTTATATTTTTGAAATTTCTGTACTATGTATCTCATAAGCCACAGTGGCTTGTATCTCATAAGCCACAGTGGCTTATGCTCATTTTAAGTGTGCAATAGCAGAAAATTGTTTTTAAATTTCGGTAAGTTTTAGACATTGGCAGCCACATAGAAAATCTTCTATTTTCATTCAAGTTTCTAACAGTTTTCAGTTGAAAGAGCAGCTAATTTACAGTTGGGGTCTGCTGTGGCAGCGGAGCCAGCAGTGGTGGAAACCAAAGAGCCAAAAAACTCCAGTACAGATGAAGTCAGTTGGTGGGCCACCTCCAAGGTCTAAGATAACCCCCGTAGTCAGGGTGAGAAGTCTCCTTCATCAGTCTTTGTGGTTCTATGCAGATTTGGTCTGTCTGATTGGCCCGTTGCCATACACCCCTGTTACCCTTTAAAAGGTTGTAACCCTGCCTTCTCTCTGCCCCTGTACCCTCAAACCATTGGTTACTGGTGCTCTGCCCAACCCCCCCTCTCTGCTCCCCTATGTAAGTGTCACGGCCCTCAGTTCTTTCTTCTTCGTCCACTGGATCNCCCCCCCCCCCCCCGCTCCCCTATATAAGTTTGTCACAGCCCTCAGTTTGGTCTTCATCCATGGAAACCTTCATTGAGGTACAATCAACCCTTCAGAACTCTACACGAGGAATCCCTCCTGACTCTTTGCCTCTGGTAACTCATGAGCTATCCAGCTCTGTGTGAGTGTGTGCTTTTGTGCCTCCATCAGCACGGGTGTGAAAGTTGGCCAGTGAGCGTGTCACATGGCACTGCCGGGTGATCCCCTGCCAGGGACGCTTTTGGGATAACGCAGCGACCTCTCCACCATCCGAGCCTCACCACATTAGGTGTCCATAGAAGACTTTTAGTTAAAGTTGCATCACTTCAGGGTGAATCTTCAAATACAATATTGTTCCGTTTTCTTCTACGGTCAACAGACCTATATGAAAAACTGTAGATAGTTCCCTAATGGTCTGTGGTTGTTTCCATAGCAGTGTTCTTCTAATTGTCTATATTTACATCTTTCTTAGCACTACAATAGCTTAAAGAGATTTTTTTTTTAAGACACTGTTAGAAATACTTTCATTCCCCATTTTGGTTTTAGAAAGTTACAGGAAAACAGGCAGTTGTTTTTTGAGGCCAGATATGCAGTGCCTGATCAGAAACCATAAGAAAGCTTAGAAACCTAAACAGTCACCTGTAAATGTAGCTTATCACCTTTTGCTGCTCAGAACTTCATTCCTTTTGTAGAATAACTTTTCCTGTTGTCTTTTCAAGCACCTGCAATTCTGCATTCTTCAGGCAGTGGCCTCTGTGCTGAATTGCAGAAAATGTCTCTTTGAGGAAGTCTTCCCTGTCAGATCTCTCCTAAAGCTTTTATCCAGGCTTTCTCCAAAACTTAAAGGAATCTATCTCATTTTCCTTTCAATTTTGTTTCTCTCTGACATCCTCCTACAGTCATTTCAACTTAAGCTATGCAATTAACCCCATGCAGTAAATCTCTAAAGAGAATAGTTATATTCCTCAACATTGTAAATCTGGAGGAGATTTCCAGAAAATTCTGGTAAGGACTTTACCTCAAAACTTTATCAACCTGTCAAAAAACCATTTGTCCTGCTACCGTGTTTTCAGGCCCTGTGCTTTGCTTAGCAATACTGAGATTTATAACATGAGGCCTTTGGCTGACAGGCCTCTGCTGTTGGCATAACCAGTAAAGCCTTTCCAGAAGCTTTCTTCCTCTCAGGCTATTTCCTTACTGATCTTGAAAGTACAAAAGCAGTGATCTGGGCTAATTTCAGGATTTGGAGATCAAAGTCCCCTTCCTTGATTATTTTGGGTATGCGATTCAATGCAGTCTTTAACAATGCAGCAAGAGAGGCTTTTTGAATTTATTACTTTCTTTGACTTTTCAGTTGCTTTAAAAGACTGGGTTCCTTCAAGTTGAACTCTACACTGAAAATAACAAAGTTTAATTAATACTTGTACTGCTTTTTGTTGCTCTGCAAAGGTTTCATTGACTCAACCTATTGAAACAAAATAAGGGATAGGTGGTCACCCACAGGAGCAAATCAAATGACTGGGTTGTCCCTTCATGAGTGGACTGTCTTGGGAAGATGCAGGAAGAGCTGAAAAATGTCTGTGTGAGGACCGACCTAAGGGGCAGGTTGAGAACTCAGCTCAGGCTCTGATATCCAACAGGATCTCTGGGCTGAGATTGGATGTTTCTGGGGCCAATATAAAGGAGTTTTAATGGAAATTAAAGTGAAAATTCACATGGGAACATATTAAAGCATGAAGATATTTTGGAAATTTAGAGCATGGAGAAACAGAAAATATATTCTGTGTACTATCATTGTGAATCTAAGCATTGTCAGTCATGGGCAATTATTTAATTTAATGTAGAAATTTCAGCTTGTAAACAACATAACCTGCAGTAATGGCTTTGTTACTGGAAAATCTTTTTCTGAAATTGAAGGTTAGACTTCAAAATTACAGCTTTGCAAAGTGACATGTTTCCTCTGATATATTCACTGTGTTGTGCCCCATTGGTATTGGTGGCTTATGTTGATCATCCCAGCAATCACCACATTAAGTAGGGCATGACGCACAGGGAGAGATGTTAAAAATTAAATAATAAAGGCTCTTGTCTTCAAACCAGAGGACTTTACCAAAGTCTGGTGAGGAATGCGAGATTCCTATAGTCCACAAATTCCAGCAGGCATTAGCACTTAGCAGGGTGAGGTACAAACTAGTGGTGAAAGTAGCTTTACTGGTAAAAGTTGATACCAAATACGATAAATAGTTATGAATTGAAAATGTTGGTGGTTTATGTGCAAGTTACTCATGAGGCAAAAGATGTTTATTCTTTGCCGTACGTTATTGTGATCCACGTGCATCTCTGTAAAACATTGTGTGTAATAATGGAACTAAGAACTTGTTTGCCTTTGCCTTGCCTTGTACTGCACTGAAGCTCCTTGTAACCCTTTGCCTTTATACGTTGAGAGAGAAACTTCTTAGTTAGCGGAAATTGATTTAAACCCCAGTGAAAACCCAGTAAGGGAAAAATGATTTTAAAGGATCCAATACCTACACATTTCTTGAATTAAACTGACTAACAGAGGTTATACTGTATGAAATTACCAGCTTTGGTTGCTCTGTTCTTTTAATTTTCTTACATCCGAGCTTGGCTTGTAAAAGAAATTCATTAGAATAATTTTCTTACCACTTTAGCTATTTTAAATTGACAGCAACATCAGTGCAATTTATCTTCAGTACACGTTCCCTCATCAGAGTTGTTCTGCTGCTGATAGGTAAAATTAAGTTGTATCCAAACTCTTTTTAAACTGTTCACTCATTTTCAAACCTTTTACATGTAATTAATAGTCATTGTACCATAAGAAACCTTCAAAACTTAGCTTGTGAGTCATGGACCATGGCCATGCTTGAGAATGCTGAGAAGTAAATAACTCCAATAAACATTTAATTTAGATTTAGTAATTGATTCCAAAATGTTTAGGGATGTTAAGCTGTATAGTGCAGGAAGGAAAAGCTATTAACTGAAGTAATGCAGTTAGTTTAGCAGAAATTAAGATCTGAAAATGTGAATATTAATTGAAGTTCTGATTTCCAATTCTAAACTAAACTAATTAGGTTGTTATTTGAACGCTTGAAATAATTTCACCATATTATATAACTTAAGTTTTGAAATTTTATGGAATAAATTTAGTTTTTAAAAAATAAACTTGCTGTAATAAAATGCTGGGTTACAAATATGTAAGAGGGTGGTGGGTGCAGTAAAATTCCTTTCTGCACATTCCAAAGTACATTCTCTTACCACAAATAGAGCTGAATGTATCTTGAGGCATGAACCCCAGCTTCAGTAAGAAAATACCTGAGCCCTGGTTTCATTTTTGAAGAAACCTAAGAGCTTTAGGACTCTCATAATTTCAGCTGCTCAACACTATTCGTCTGAGAAGTAAAGACAGAGGAGAGAAATTTTCCTGTTTTCAGGATTGGTTGATAAAGTGAAGTAAAGAGTTACAGAATGGATCTTTCAGATGACAAGGTCTTAAGAGAAAGAAAGAAACAGCAAGCGTGTGAAACATTTATCGTGGGCTATAGGAACATGGAGAGTCAGAAGGCTCTGTAGATATTACCCAGTTTGCTTCTGGTTTTCCTCCACCTTCACTGAATGGAACGTCAAGCCAGAGATCAGAGCAGTGGTTGAGGGTGGGAATCTTAAGGTCTTTTAAAGCAAGAAGACAGATTTAGAATGGGTTCCTAACACAGATTTCAAACCTAAAATATGTTTTTGGTTGCTGAGACTCATTCCCCTAACACATCTCTCCCTGGCTGCTGCTGCTCACTTTAATAGTCTCTTTGTGCTCATGCAGGATGCATTTCATGGACACAGAAATTAACATTTACTTCCTGAGAAGAGAGAAGTATCATCTAACTCACCCATCTGATTAACTGTGCTTTACTCCAGATCTACCCTCTCCTTTATTTAATGCATCCAGGCTTGCAGGTCTGCAAAATTGTAATGCACGACTTCATTTGGTGAGGGGTTGTTCATCCTTACAAGTCCTGTTGATTCCTTCAAGGGCTTCTCCAGGAGTTAGTGGAGGACATACACTGATTTATATAAGCTGAGTCTCCCCATGCATATTTGCTTTGAGAGTTATGTCACTTTTTGGGAGGTCTTACAACTGTTAGTACTTAAGACTGGAGTTCATAAATTCTTTATTATATTTTACTTTTCAACCGTTATTCTAACAATGGAGTGTAAAGAGCTGCAGATAAATCAGCAGCTGCTATTCCATGCAATTGTTTTCATCTTGTAGAGTTAGTGTCCTACAGCACAGTATAAACTACTTTTAATTTCTAGAGATTCAGAAAAGCGTTAAAAACTTACTTCCAGAATCTAGGTGGAGAGGCAGCAGTCCAGACCTACTACTGGTCAAATAATACATACAAACTATTCCTAATGTTAATAGACCAGAGCCAGAGGGACTCCATTGATTTCAGTGAAGTCGTTTAGCTGAAGATGACCTATGTTCATTAAAATAACAGAAAATCGCACAATAGATTTTTTTCTCGCCTACAGTCACTTTGTTACTGCAAGGTAGTTCATTCTACAGAACTGGGACCCAGACCCTCAATATCTCACTGCTTAGTGGTCTTGACTTTTAGTTCAAGCTGTTTAAAATATACTCCATGAAATCTAGTTCTTAATTGAAGTTTGCATTTCGAACATTTGCAGAGCTTGTGTATATTTCCTTTAATAAATGAATGCCAATGCCTTCATACATCTTGCACTAGTGCCAACAAAGAGCAGTTTTTAATATTCTCTAACTACACTCAGAAAACATGAAGGGGTGGCTCGCAGTTTGTGCATGGAGGTTTAAATGAAGAGCTCTATGAATATCAAAGAGAACCGGAGGGGAATAAAAGAATTTGGAGCTGGAAACAACATCTTTTCTCTTGTGCTTTTCTATTTTTATCATCAATACATGCACATACTGTTTTTGCAGATACATTAAAAGCAAGTGCAAAAATATTATTTCAGGACTATATGAATTTCTGCATTTGCAAATCTTGAATTATCCTGTTCACTGCAGTGTATGTGTTCCTGGATACGTAAAAAGAGTTTGGTACAGATACAGTGTGGAGATAGTTGTGAATGAGTCTTCTTATCTGGATTTTTTATTTGTATGTAGAGTATTCAAAGATATTCCTTGATCTAGTTTTCGCAGGAATTGAGGTTTTTCCCCAGTATGGGAACAGTTCCAGACAAGGCACACATTTCTGTCTCTTATTCAAGGCTGGCAGAAATGGCAAAGTTCCTGACACTCAGTCCTTCTGGTCCTGAGTTTTCTGTACAATCCTGAAATCTTTGACAGCTCAAGTAATACTATTTTGATGATGCCTAGGGAATGATTTTTGTTCTAACATTGGGCCATTCATGCAAATGTTTCACCTTCTACCCACTTGATACAAGTAAAGGCGCAGGTCTGGGATGGAGCCACACAACGTTGTTGCAGGTTGGTCTTTACAGAGAAGCTGCTGTGTAGCAAACAGAGGTGTGTATTCATAGAGGTGTGTGTTCATAGTTCTTTTGTGCTTTTAATATGGATTCCATTAGTTTGTACTAAGGTGTGAGAGCACTGAAAGAACGCTGGTGAAAGGAGCCTGCTTAATTAAATTTAGTTTAATTTTATTTGTACAGAGCAGGCACCACAAGAATGTAAACAATGCCTTCTGAAAAAGTGGGTGAAATGTTGTGGTACTACTCGATGCAAATAGTAAGCAACGGGAGAACACATTAGGTAAAACACTTCTGGCCAGAAAAATGCTTGTTCTCTGGTGTGGGGGACTGGAAGCAGCTACCTATGTCTGATCTTATTTCCTACCTTAATTGGGTGCTGGGCCAAAGAGTTAGGTGAAAGTGCAGATTTTGGCAGTTACAGTATCTGTACCCAAGTGAAAACAGACCAAGGGTTTCTACCAGAGGGTGAAATGCTGTCCTACCTTGAACCTTTCTAAAGTGCAAGGAATGTTTCCTGGAAAATGTTAAATACTGTTTTAAATTGTGTTTTGCATGAAGGAAGCAACGTTTTCTGTGGAGGCAAGAAAACCCTGTTTCACTGAGCACTTGGAAGTATCAGGAGGAGTAATGTGCTGTATTTAATGGTGCATCTACCTTGATGTAAATAACCTGGATGTGTGCAATTTATACATGATAAATCCTGTGCTGGTGCATTGATCAGAACATGCTCTTATTTTCTGAGAAGCAAAGGTGGTTTGTGTTCCTCAAGGCCATGGCATGCTGTGGAGGTCTAGGACCGTGACCTGGTTTTGTCTAGGACAGAGTAAATTTTTTTTCAGTAACTGGTAGGTGAGTGAGTGACTGTGTGGTACTTGGTACTTAGTTGCCATCGGGGGTTCAACCACTGTGAGCTGCTGATGGGAGTGTGTTCTTGTATCACCCGAGTACCCTTTTCCCTGAGCTAGGCGTCTTCCTACACACTGAGGGATTCAAAGCAATTTTCAATCCCCTCTGTGTTAGTGCAGCCTACAGGGGAGCTAATTAGCCTTTGAACATCTGCTGAAATACAGCTCCTACAGCTGTGTCCTACCAGGTGAGTTCTTGCTTCTTGCTGCTGCCCTGCCAGGTGAGCTTTGTGTCTGCCTGGCTGGGTGTGTGTGAGTGCAGGGAACTGCTCCCAGTGTGGGCTGCAGCTCCCAGCCATACTCAGGGTACCGGTTACTGTCTCAATCTCCTGAAAATGGAGGATTTCCTGTTGTCTTTGGAAATCTGTATTCCTCCCATGGATACCCCAGGCCTCTAAAATTGACATTGCCCATTTGGAATTTTCCCCTGGACTCTTTCTGGAGCAGTAATCTCCATACTTCTATAGCTGCCGCACAGTGGATAATTTCCCAAGATGTGAGGCTTGTAAGTCTTGTACTGGGAGGCAGAAGCATAGAGCTAATCCCTTCCTTTTCTAAACAAGATAGACCTGGCTGCTAATTCTTCTCTTGATGTATGGGGCAGTGGTGAACATAAATCCCATTAGCATTAATAAAACTGAAATGCGTAAATCCCTGCTATGCCATTGGAAGCATAAATTTCCCAGTTTCTCTAACCTTTCTGCTTCACTAAAATCTTGAAGTTCCTCTTCAGGTTACCCACCTGCAACCTCTCATATACCTTGTGTATTTCTGTGATGTCCCTTCTTGTGATATGACAACTACTGTGAATTATTCTACCTTCATTTTGCAGACCTTTGTATTCCTAGGTTTTCGGACTGTTCGAATAAACTCAATTTAACTTTTAGTCTTTATCTCCATTTGCATATGTAGACATCTTTTGTGATTGTAATTTTATTAAACTCTTATTGTAATATGATTCAATAATACAGTGAAGACGCCATCTCTGTACTCAGAAATGGTTAGCCCAGTTCTGTGCCAAATACATTCTCACAGGGCCATCCCTCAGCTGTGCCCTGGTTACGTCCTCTTGTTCAGGGCCTGGTCATCCGGGCCTATTCCATGTCTCTTTCTTGCAGTAGTTCCTAATGTTTTCTGTTGTCCATCTGTATGTTTGATCGTTGTTTGTTCCCTCCCAAGTCTGTTCTCCAATTTCCTTATCAACATACTCTGTCTAGGTTATACGTTAAATGTAAACAAAGATGCCACAATATAAAAATCCAGTTATTCTTCCTCTTTTTGAATTAGCCATACAATTCCAATGTATATTATTGCATGATAATTTAAACAGTCATCAGTAGCTAGGGAGAGAAAAAACTATATAAATGGGGCTTTTTGAGCGTCTTTAAGTTGAAAATCATCACATACAACAATCTTTGCTAATAGTGTTGTTTTAGGTGCTAAACAAGGCTTGCAAACCTCCTTTCAAGTAGTTCAGTATCTCAAATTGTTTGAAATCAAAAGATTTCACTTCTCGTCATGGTCTGTTTTGCACTTTTCTTTGTTTAAGTTCTGTGTTTGCAAAAGAAGCTGGCTGCCAATTTTGCTAGTCCTGGAGTCTTAAAATCATGTTTGCACAGTGCATCCCAGCACTTTGTAAGGCTGAACTATCTGAAAGTTACAACTTGTCCTTTTTTCACAAATAGTGTCTCAGATATTGGAAAATCTGAACTATGCTATCAGCTAAATATGCAGAGCCTAAAAGCACCAATGGAAATTTTCCACAGATGCACATTGGTCCTAAAAAGAGAAGTTTCTGAACTGGGGGTCTGTTTCAATGAAAGGGCAGAGGACATGCTGGCTATATTTAAACTTGTGGCTTCTCTTGATAAAGGAAAGTACTGAGAAAAGTGGGGGAAAACCAGCTTCAGCATTCAGATTTCTAGATTAAGTACATTGCTGTTGATGGCCAGTATGATAAAAAATGGCATAAAAGTCATTTAAATGGCCGTTTCTGAGTTGTCCAAATCTCTTAGAAAATGAGAGAGGAAGGGCAGCAAATTGCAGTGACATATAACATTTTCTAGCTTTTCTGATGTTTATTTTTTGGAAGAAGAGAAAGACAAAGTCTGTTTTTGTTCATTCTGCAATGCAGTCTCATTGTACATGCAGGAACAACATATATGGTGGTGTGTGATGATGATACAACTTCATATGCTGTAAAATGGTAGCTAGCCTGGAAAACCATTAAAGAAATGTGAAAAAATCAAGCTACCCTACCAATATGATATGTCCAAAAGGAGACTTCAAAAAAATCTTAAGTCTCATTTTGCATATTTTTATCCTTTGTATCTCTGTTTTTCTGTTTTATTTACATTTTATGCAATGTCTCATATTTTGCTTTCACCTTATCATAATGTTCTGAAACACAGTTGCTTCATGGTTAGATGAAAGGCTGCAACAAATTTCCCACTGCAGTTTCTTGTCAGTGTCTGTAGTTTGGAGTCAGCAAAACCCTCCTCACTCCAGCAGCACTGACTGATTGAATTTGAATACATCTCTTTTCCATGTATGAACTGTATCACCAATATGCAGAAGGTCAGCTCACTAAAGCAAGGAATATTAACAGTGCGTTTCAATTCTTTTTTGCATTTTGCATCTAAATGACAAAATTGCTGTTGATGCATCACTTCGTATTCATATCTAATGTGTTTTCTCTGAGTTACATCCAACGTGAAGGCCACTTGTCTCTGTTAGCAAGTATTAAACAATCAGTGATAGTTTGTTCTGCCCACCGTTCCCTCCCCAACTGCAAGTTCATTCCAAAAGGATCCTTATTTACCTCAGCACATAAACCCGGCACTTTAATTCTTGCTGATCAGTAGTATTCATATCAAGTTTTTGACCAAAAGGCAAAAAATCCAAATGGAACTTCTGTGCTATGCAAAAACCACTCATATTTGAAGAAGGAAACTTCTCTGAAGAGAAGCAATGAATTGTCAGAGGGAGTGCTGAATGCTCTCTGTCAGCCCAGCAGCAGCCCTCTTCTTGAAATAAGAATTTAAAGTAGTGCAGTGCGGAGGAAACACTCTGAGCAAGCTGCAACAGGGAGTTTTCACTGCCATTCTATAGCTCTTTGTAAATCAATTAAAAGTAGAAAGCAGTCTAATCTCTCCATTCTAAAATATCTTGAGGTATTTTTGCCACATTTTTTCCTGACTGTTCTATAGAAAACTGGATATGACTATGTCATACTAAAAAAAAACCCAAAACAACAGCCTACAAGTTTTCTCCAGGGGTATTTCAAAGAGCTAATCCTAATACCAGATGAAAAAAGCTCTGCTCTACAATTTTAATGTTTTGAGATGTAAATTGAGTCATTGAAATAATTTTACTTTATCTGATTACTAATATTATAATAAGGAATTTGAGAAAACTGAGAATTAAATTTCTTTACACCTTTCTTTCAGAGTAGCTGTTACTCTCAGAATATGTGTTCCTTTAAATATCCTTAATTATCAATAGTAAAAAATGGACTTTTCTGAACATTACAGACAGCCTCAATAGCTGTGAAGTAATGGTAGCTGTTGCATTGTTTTGCAATGAAAAAGTGGCTCATAGTTTTATTGCAAGTAGTTCATTTAGAGAAAAAACACTTGTATTACCAAAACTCCTGTTATTTTTTCTTGGGTCTCTATAGATTTTTTTATCTCTTCAATCCTTTTCATTTACTTCTTTAGCAAAAATACATGTCCCAATAGCTTAGAACATATTTTTTTGTTCTTCACTTCCTACATTGTAGCTTCTGTCCTTTTGTTTTATCAGTTCATTTTTCTTGTATCTCACATATTATTTTTATTGAAAAAGAGCACGTCTTTGTAATGGGTTATATCTTCTTTTGCTAGCAACTAATATCAACCTCCAACCTTCCCATTTAGAGACAATGAATCTGCTTCACTTTTGTTCTATAAATAGAGAAGCTAAATCTTAATTATCTTTTCAAGTTGCTATGTCTGTATCTAGCCTTGCATATGAATGTTACTGATCACCATATATGTACTATTGAATTCATTTTTAATCCCAGATTGTGTTCTTCAGAATAAATACAACATCTGAAATAATTAATTTGTGTTTATGTGGACGCATGTCAGATGCTGAGACACTTGTCTTATTGATCTTGGTCTCCTTCAGTCCAGAATTTCTGATTTATGACACTACATTGGAGCTATGCAAGCTTATATTTTCCTTTTATGCCATCCTTATTCAGGCTGGATTCCCAAAGATAACATGCAAGTGTCAGGCATGAAATTTTTACAATCCTCCTGTATTCCTTTCTTCATGAATTTGTAGCATGCTATAAAAGCTAAGCTGCTTAAAAGGATTTTATATTTTAGCCAAGCTTTCACCTCCTAAGTGTATAAGCCTTTATAAATATATCCTTAAAGTTGCAGTTGAAAACAGTTCATAATAAGAAAACTATCTACATTTTTTTCTTCCATAGCAATGTTACTACTTCCTTTAAAATAAAATAAGTTGTTTTGAGAGGAATTTTTGAAGAAAGAAAGTCTAGAAGAAATGGCACTACATCAAGCTAAATGAATCTGTCTAAAAATATCTAAAGCAGTCTAATATTACATTAAAGATTCTATTTAACTCCAAACAAGAGCATCTAGTGTTTCAGTGGAAAGTCTTCCAGAATCCTCTGTAGCAAAGAGAATACGGACTCACAAGATCCTTTGAAATTTTTGATTCATATGAAAAGAGGAATGTTGGGTCAGGAAAATTCCATCTGAACACAGTAAGGTGTTGTTCTGGGCTGCAGCACTGTGTGTATGTAGAAGTGCAGTTCATATACCTCATTCAGAAAGGGGTTTTGGTGAACCAGTAGCTTATTTTGTAGCTTTTTAACCTGTGGAATGTGTGGAACAGCCACAGTCAAAACATGCCAATTTGACAAGTCAAGGAAATACATCATCGACATTTCTCTGGAGAATAAAGGGTGTTGTTGGATTTTCCCCTCAGATATTGCAAGATAATCTTATCATTTCTGAGGTGGGCTAGGTCATGGCTAAGTCATGCCATGGCATTATGCCTGTGCTGTGAAACGCTCTTTGTGCCCTGCTGGGAGCAATGCTGATGTCCTTGGTCATGCAGAAAACTTAGGCTTGCGCTTAAGCTGCATATGGACAATGGACAGAGGTTTAAAGTGTCATGTTTTGGTGAATTTGTTTGGTTCGATAGGTTTTTACTCTAGCAGATTTAATGATATGCCTGTTTATATTAGATATAGATAAGAACTTTCCGGAGAAATTCTGATCCTCCCTACTTAATCCTTCTCCAACTTCTGCTTTCAGAGCTTTTTTCATTATTCCCTTCTCATGGAAAAGAAATACTTGCTACTTCATACTTCTCATTACCTCCAATAAAACATTCTTTTTTCAGTCTTCCCTGCGGAGTTTCCTTGCCAGTGGGTACTGTACTACACCCACCTTTGCCTGAACTGCTGGCACCGGCTTCTGCAGAACTTGAGGACAGATGGTATATTTTATCTGGTTTTTATGTGTTCTCAGAAACATTTATGGGCCTCTGTCAAGTTAGTAAAATGTTTATTATTAATATTGCATAGGTTTTACCTCCTTTCCAACCAGAAGAATATTGCAAAAGCTGTTTTTCTTGTTTTGGTACTATTGGAATCAGGGGATTATAGAAAAATCAAAATGATTTTATGAGAATTATTTAGGTTTTCACCTTTTTTATAATTTCCTCCATTTCTTGGCTTTTGCTCCTGCTCAGGCAGATTTCCCATTTTAATCGGATTGTTCTACCAATCCCAATTATGTTTTGTGCTTTGCATTGTGTCTCTTAGCAGCACCTCATTCCAGGAGGGGATAACTGGGAACCAGATTTCTGAAAATGGAAAAGCTGAACAGTAAGCAGCTAATGTATTGGGTCTGGATGCTTCCTAGGAACTCCAGGGAAACTGGCCGCAGCACAGGTCCAGCAGAAGTTGAATACATCATTTTATGTCCCAGGGTAAGGTCCCCAGGAAGCTTAAGTCATTCTTAGACTATGTATAGCTTTTATCCTATGACAGAGGGGATTATTTTTGCACAGACCTCTTTTGCCTTGCATGGAAGGAACAAAAACTGCTTACTGTGGTCAGAACACTATTCCGCTTTTACATGGAAAGCAAGCTATTTACTTTTTCTGGCATTATTTCCTTTTCCTCTGAGGAACTCGCATTTTATAGAGACTGCAGTCAACAGGGAGGCCATGCTGCTCTGCAGTTTGCTGCCATTAACAAAATCAAGGGCAGCAATGGTCCAGAGCCTCTGGACAGGCAGCTCTTCACTCTTGCAGGCCAAATGAATTGTGAAAGCAGAGTCTAGCTTAGTCTCCACAGAAAAGGATGGCAAATTGTGTGTTCCTGCACAATATATGTTTAGGGATTCTTTTTTCCTTTTTCCATCAGGCGTTTTCCTTCCATCTATGACCTCGAGCAGGCTGCTCCTTTGTCTCAAACCACCATTTGGCTACATCCTCACTCTCTTTCCTTCAAAGCGCCTGCTTTGATCTCCCTCAGCAGAGTGCCAGCAAAGCTGACAAAGGCAGAGGTTTGCCTTTTCATCTGCTTGCTAGATTGTTAGTTAAGAGCAGCAGAGAAATATTGTGCAACCTGCCAATGCAATTTAAAAAAACATATTATTCTAAGTTGCCACAGAGGGCTTGTTCAGTGGAGCAGAAGTCCTCCAAGAGCCATTTCTCTGGGGCTGTTCCCCTCTTTCATGTCAGAGGAAGAGATTGCTAAGGCTTCCCCCACAAATGTTGCAGGGTATAAAATTAGCCTGCTGATCTTAGGAGAACTGCTCAAAATAAAGCAGTTATTGCCAGTTTGATGACGTTCCACTCAATTTAACTTATCACAAAAATAGCAGTTTTCATATTTGACCATCTCTGTAAGGAGAAACTATTTACTGAGGGTCATCTCATGCTCTTGCAGTCCAGCTCACAGAAGACCCCTCTCAGCATCTTCTGCCAAACTGAAGAAGGCGAAGAGTCAGCCACCTCTTTATATTAATATTTTCTGGCATAACATCTGCCCCTCTTGGTTTTCACTCTGTGATCAAAATTCCCTCAATTCTGAGTAAAAGCTGAATAAGGACCTTGGGGTATTGCCTGTAGGTGCTTGGAGACTGCTGGCATCAGGCATGGAATGAGTTGCTCTGAGATGAGCTCGTTCCCTGGTACTTCCTCCTGTCAGAGCCACAGATGTGCTTCATTTCATTAGGTGTAGCTGTGGGCATACTGCCATCCAGCTCCACTGCTGACTTTATCCCACTACTGCTGAAGGCCAAATAATCATAATCATTTCAAGTTGATAGCACACTATATTTCCCCAGGGAATGCTATTCAGATTAAATCAGTCATACCAACAATAATTTTATAATTATATAAAGGGAGCCCTCTACTTCAGTAATTTTTCTGAAAAAATTGTGCATTCTATCAAATGGTTATTGCTTCTTCGAGAGTTTTTTCTCCCCACAAATCTTGATACTCTCTGCCTTCCTTTATGTGAAAAAAATCATTATTCTGATAATTAGCATGCTTAAGTGCAATCAGTGTCAAAATAAAAACAAATGTGAATTTCAGAATTTATCTCTGATGTAGGCGCTGGCTGCCACAAGATGATTTTCTGTTGTTGATGGCAATAAGTCACTGATTAGCCTCATTTTGAAAGCACTGAAGGCCAGATTAATTATTCCAGTCACACTCAATGGAGAATGAAATTTTCTTGTGAAATTACCATGATTGATACTTATTGGTCAGTCTCAGGCTCTGCAGCCCCAAGTTCAGCAAGGAGCTCTATTCTGAATGTCCAGAGTAATTTCCTGATGTCACTTGAATGCTTGTAGGAGCAGATGGGCACAAGGCCTGGAGAAAAACTGAGCCTGAGGGATCTGGTGTAGTAAGCTGGGTCACAGAATCAGAGAATCATGGAATTGTTTGGGTTGGAAGGGACCCTAAGGCCCATCTAGTTCCAGGGATTGGGAGTGAGGAGTGACAGCTGATCTCTTCGCAAGTGGGTTATTCAAATATAACGCCACTACTGCCTTTTTGTATTAATTCTCCCATTTTCTATAGCAGAACAATAATTAGAGTAGAAAAATAACCTCATTTCTTCTACTGCAAGCAGATTGCTGAACGTTTATGGTGCTCTGAGTTAGATAAGGAAAGCCAGTTTAGGAGCAGGATGAGGCCTCTTTTTTAGACTGGGTCAAATTGATTGCGAAAAAACTAGAGCTAATGTGCTCCACCTTTTTAGAATGGGATGATTTATATCTCCTTTATGAACAGGAGATAAAATGTTCTGCTTCTTATACTCTCCACAGAAATAAAACAGAACTAAAAATAAGTCCTAATGCAGACAAGTTTAAAATAGAGCTCACAGCAGACAAGTATTCATGAGCAAATGAGTTAATGATTTCTGACTGGTTGGGGCATATACTGAAATATTAAACATAACCTTTCCTAAGTGTGTGTGGTTTTATTCCATTACTAGCAATGAGTAGAATCAAATGGCAGGAATTGTGAAATCCTTCCCTGGATGAGGCTGAATCAGTGTTTCAGACATAACTTCAGTAGCGTGAAGGTGAACTTTGTATGTCCCTTCATCGCTCATTTTCCTGTACTCTCGACTGCTTAAATGTATATATATGCAGTGACTGATTACTTTAAGGCGGTCAGGAAAGTTTTCCCAGGAGAAGCGAACTCTGAACGGTCAAAATCTAGTAATGAATTTGATTTTCAGTCACAGGAGACTTCTGGATTTTATGCTTGTCTTAGTTTATCACAAGTGTTCCTGTTATCATCAAGGTCTAGTGAAAAGCTCAAGTTCAGGAAATTTCTGGTGGGTAGGATAACAATGGATTTCTTGATTCTAACTGTGGCTGTGGCTTTTTTTCTGGTAGGTGGGGTTTTTGTCTGTCTTTAGAAAATAATTTAAAACTCAAATGAACACTTCTTCTGTCAGAGAGAGATAAAACTGATGTAAAGTTTCTCTCATAGCATCCCATTCTCAGTTTGGCAGTTCCTGAGAAATAAAATACCAGCTTGTATTGTAATCAGTCACTGATATGTTTTGGGGGCTAAAGTTCTGCAAACAAAATTCCAGAACTAAGTTTGCCTGTCCATTTCAGCTGATCTAGAAAGAAATGCTTCAGCTCATTTCAGTTTTGCTGGTCAGGAATGTACATTCTTTACCTCTCATCAAAGAAGAAAAAGGTCTTTTCCATCATTAATTTCCACATCTTCTCAAAATGGAATAAAATTACTTGTCCACTGAAAAATATATGTCATTCCCAGCAATTGATTCCTCAAAGTGCACATTGCTACTTCTCATGTATTAGTCTCCTTCCATCACAAACCACATTAACGTAGCATATTGATGTAATTAGTCTTTTAACACCTACAGAGACGCTGCACATGTCACACTGTGCCTCATCAGTGGAATAAGGTTAACAAGGAGAGTTGTATCAAAGACCATGTGCATGCTGTATATACATGATCTTATAGTCTACTTTTTGTGCTATTTTTTGGCCCTTGAATTTACATCTGGCCACAGCCTGTGGCTGCACCTTGGCAGTCCTGCATACCTACAGGCAAGGGCAGTGTTCAGCTCTCATTGGGGAGGTGGTGCCTTTTTCTTCTGATTTTTTGGTGACATATCATGGGATGGTCTTGCTGTGCTGCTGCAGACTGGAAAATAAAAATGTTGGGAGAGAAGCTGTTGCTCACCTTCTGTGGGTTTTGTCCCATGTAGCATAGGGCCATCCATGCGTCAGTGAGCAGTGGCCACCTTCGTGTCAGGAGATATCTTTTGCCTTAGGCTGTCATTGCAAACTTGCCTTGTTATTCATGAAATGCACTAATTAAGTATTCTCTTAATTATAGTGATTACAGTTTCCTCATCTTAGTGATCTTCCTGTGATTCAACTCGTGTGAGATCAATTTATTGCTTCTACTGATGAAGCATGTGAAATGCTTTCTTTTAAATTTTGAGTATTAGGCTAGAAGTACAGGTTTCACAGTGTTTCCTTTCCACAGGACAGTGACTTGACCTAAACATTGGAGCCTTCATTGTCATTGTAGAGATATTGTTTCCTTCTCTGACCATGTCTGGCCATGAAGTTTTTGACCAAAATTTCAGTGTCACTAGAAAAATGATCATTTCACTCAGCTGGGATTCTCTTGCACACCAGTTTTCCTCAGTCAAACCGCCTTGCTTCATTCTCCCCAGAGCATGCTACCAGCATTTGTTGGGTCTACCTTTGACCTTTAATAAACTAATTTATATTCCCTGATATAATTTCTTCCTCTTCAGTCTTTTCAACTCCTAGTTGCCCCATCGCTACATAGTGACTTTGGTTTTCTCCTTTCTTTCTCCTTTTTTTTTTTGGTCTTATTTTTATCATATAAGTGATGGGAGCAAAAGAAGTTGTGCAATACTGCTTCTACTGATTAAATTAGAACTAGAGTATCTACTGCTTAGGGCAACCTTTAACAACTTGATAATGTGATAAACTGGAAACAGACAGACCAGTAAAACTTCCTTTTTTGCCTAAATTCTGTTTTCTGCGTACATTAACTACGTCATTACTATCCTCTGTGCTGGCAGCAATGCTTAGCATTAATCCAAATTAAAGAATTCATGAGACAAAGATTATAGTGACAAGCTTGGACTGGACTATGACCAACATCATATGGATTTATAGGAGAAAGAAATGCAGCTATGAATAAATAGCCTTTCAGGAGTTAAATTCTGCCCTCACTACCTTGACTCTGGGCAGTGTTGCCTGAACTTTAATGCTGCTCTTTGAGATCAGGCTTTAAAGTCTGTTCTTCAAATGACCAGTTTTCCAATTTTTTAAAATTACTTTTATTAATATTATTGCTATTGATAACACAATTCACAGAAGACTCATGGGTAAAAATGCAAAGGCACACAAACCACCTCCTCTCTGAGTGGCTAAAGACCAGGGCCCTGGGACATTTAATGTCGGATGACAGGAAAAGAGTTGTCAAGTGGGAATAGCATTTTAATTATTCTCTGAGTATTATAATTAAACAATAACTGCAACATATGCTGGTTGTTTGCCACTTTTCCTCACTGGACTTGTATGTGGCAAAGCAATGGCATTGCCAGCATATATCAGTGTCTGCAGAAAATGAATGAAGCTATTGGTAGATGAATGTCAGGCTGACTGCTGAGTGACCTGCACCTGCTTCTGGGAGCTAACATATTCTGTTCGGAATTTTTGATTTAAGGAAGGGAAGTTCTGGTTTTACATCAAGTCTTTGAGGGCATCTCCCACCCTACACAGTTAATGACAGGGAAACCTTTGCCACTAAAATAGTTCTGCTGCTTTACAGAACTGGAATGTCACCCTGCAAGCCTTTGTTCCTGGTCCTAAGGAATAAATAAGCAATTAAAATATGCAATTGTCATGCCCAAAATTATAGGTTCTAAAAAAAACCATTTTGAAAACACTGGAATACGGAGTAGATATTTGAAGTACATCATCAGTGTCAATGAACAAAAAAGCCCAGGAGGAAATTTGGCATTTTGTCAAAATCTAAGTTATTAAAATACCATTCTGATTCTGACCTTTTGATTTCTTCGTTAGATGCATGCAAAGTGAACAGTTCAGTTTCAAAAACAGTATTTTGAAATTAAGAATGTCAGCAACTTAAAGTGAAGTGTTTTCACTAAAATTTGTGTAACTTCTTTTGGTATTGTTGACTGGTACTTTTGAACCTTTTTTCATTATTTATGTTCATTCCATTTCGGACCCTCCAAAAGTTTACATCCTGAAATTCCTTGCAGACTAAAAATTTCATTGACCAAAATCTGCATACTGGATATTACATCTGGTACCTCCTGTGGTACTAAAACCTGTCTAAATATACAGAAAGATTATTTGTCTTTAGTGTCACATAATTTGAGATTTTCAATACTCGACCTTCCTGAGTGGCAGTTGATCGGTGTTTGCTGGGCTTTTGGAGGCCCTTCTGTATTAGAGGTAATTTTTTTTTCTATCCAATCTCTACTGCTTGTAGCTCCAGTGGAAAGTAACCATCAGCTATTGAACTGACACTTTGGGAAAGAACAAGCCAGGGTTCATTTGTATATTTTTCTTCCTTTTCCCTAAACCAGATTTTGGTGCTTTTAAGACGAATTACCTTTTTTTATGGTGGGAACATAAAGAAGATAGAAATTTATGGGATTCTGAGTGGGACCTGAAGATGATGGGGTTCATAGATTTCATGAGAATTTGAACAATGAAGGGTTGTTTTGACATCTATGGGAGCATCTGCAAGATTGCACTTAATTCTCACATTTTGACCTTCCAATATAATTTCAAAATGACAATAATGCAATCGTACTGCAAATAGGAACAGTTGGTTCCTTAAAAGAAAATGACTGGTAATTGCAATTTAATTTTTTATTAGAAAGATAATTAATTTTTTTCCCAAGTAATTTGCAATAATGCCTGTGTGTTCAGGTGTTGCTACTGTCAGAGACCACTAAATATTTGAACACTTTTTTTTTGATGGGACAGCAACAGCTAAATCCCAAACCACAGATTTTTGTTAGGAGCATCTGTATTCAAGTTATTTTCTGGTACTTAGGGAAGAGACAGGAGACAGAAGAGGTTTCTCATTCACTCCCAGCCCTTGCTGGCCCTGCAGTTGGTGGCCTGGGCTGTTCTCAGCAGTGCTGCTGATGGAGAAAAGCAGTGACCTGCTAAAGCACTGAGCCTTGGTCCTACCATTGCGTCCCCAGAAAGGTGGATTCAGTGAAACCCATGGATTATTCCTGTGAGTAGGAAAGAGACTAAATTTATGGGTAAAAAAACTTTACTTAGGAAATATTACTGTGTGGTTTTGAATATTATGGTATGGTCAAAATCTCATCCTGACTCTGCTGAAGCTGTCAAAGGTCATTGGCTTGTGCTGAAGTCAGCAATGGGGGCTGTTCTTTGCAGCCATTGAAATCTTCCCTGTATTTTGGTGACAAATATGTGGTTATTATCACAGCACTATTTTGTTCATTATCTGAATGAGCAAAGTGACAAATGTAGTGCAAACAGGGATATATCTGGCTAAATTTACAGAATGTGTCTTGATGCACTTGTGTTGTGCAGGTCAGTGACAGTGGAATACAGAGGGACCTTCGTTGGTTTTTGTTCCTCTCCTGGATTTCCCATACTCTCATAGCAAAGTAAAACAAGCTTTAAATCTCAAACACTGTTTGGATGGATGGGTATACTCTACCCATGTTAAAAGACACTCAGGTAAGGATGATACAGACCCAAACTGTGCTTATGAGCAATAAACTAAGAGAAAAACTCGAGATCTGTAAGTCTACTGAAACCACAGTAAGTTACACTGATGCAGAGATGTGTGCCAGAAAGTCAGAAGACAGTATTTTTGCATGTAAAACACAATGCAGAAGGTCCAGCCTGGTGCTCTGTACCTCATTGGAGCAGTGCTACAGTGCAATCCTGTCTCGTTTCAGTGCTAGACAGTCACAGAGATACCGCTTTATAGTACTTCTCGTAGTACATTTTCACTGTTACTCATCCTAACATTTTAATAATAAAAGTATGTCTTCCATTCCAGTATCACAAAATATTTGTGAAGTGCTATAGATAAGTACATGGGGACTAATTTGCAGAGTTTTGCACATATAGTCTTTATTACATTTTATTTGTTCAACTTCCAACATCAGTCTACAGCTTTATGATAAGAGTGATAAAAATGCATTATGTATTTCATGTCATTATTTGTATGACTCAGTACCTGTAAATGCAACTGATACGAGTGAAGAATGAAGTTGCATAGTTGCTCTGAAAACACGGCTGCTTATGGGACTAAATGGCAATTTGGTTATGTGACATCAGGGGACATTTCACACATTTTGTTCCAGCATGTCACATCAAGTCATTAACAACAATTACGATTCCTTTTTAAGTCAGTAAAGCTACAATATTTTCAAGCATATGTATCCTTATTCTCCCACCCACCTCTATTGCTTTTTTCCCCCTGTAATCTCAGCACAAGCTTTCTGACTTCTCTTCTTATGTACTCCCTAAAGGAGATGGGCAAGTCTCAGAACCAAATAGTTCTTGTTTAGCTCCTCTCTGGAGCCTGGACCAGATGGTACAAAAGAACATGCATCCCCAAGGAGTTGCATAAAAAGTCTGTGGAGGCCTGGTACACAACAGAGCTGTACTGCCTAAAACATTTGCATAAATCTTCCTGCAGTTCCATTAAACAATGTGGCTGGGAGGAAATAAAGGTTTTGGGGTGCTTCTAGCTGGGGGTTTCTTTCATTTGATTTTTAGAATATTCAGTGTAACATCCTAAAGAGGTCAGAGAAGTGTCCTGGAAGGCTTGGCATGGTTGTCAACCAGGGCCGATCAAGAAATTAAACCTGATGAACCTCTTACCTTCTAAAATTAATGTTGTTCAGCTCAATTTATGTAATATCTTTTCATCCCTAGAAAATTGACTTGTCCTTTATTGAAAATAAAATTAAGTAAATTAATTTTCAATCTAATATTTTAAGTTTATTAGAATTACAACATTTAAAGGGCTATAGAGAAAAGTTCTGCTAAATTGTAAGCACATTTTATGTGTTTAAATTAACAAAGCCTCACAACACCTCTTGAGAGATGCCTGATTTTAAATTTGTTCAAAATTATCTACATAGTCAGCAGTTGAGTTAGAAACAGACCAAATGAATCCTGATTAACTGGACAACACTTTAGGTAAATAAGCCCCCTAAACACCTTCCTTGTTACCTGTGGCTCGTTCGATAAAGTAGCAGAAACGTTCTTTAGAGGAGAGGTTGATTCCCTTGTAATCTGAGGTTGATTCCCTTGTGGTCTAAGGTTTACCTCAGTTGTAAAGTTTTGCATTGAGTAACATAAGCTGTGTTAGAAAGGATGGTAAGGAAGGCTTGAGAAGGCCTACAGAAGGGAGGGTTTGGAACTCAAAGTTGTATGAATTTAGCTTGGGAGAGAACTCTTAACTTTGCTTTTAACAATCCTGCAGAAGACAGGTGCCTTACTCCTAGAAATGTGTAGTTCTGTCATGAATCATCAGATGATGTTTGTGGAGTGTTGTGTGAAATTCATTACAGACCTGAGGCAGACGATTCAGATGTGTTACCTTTTATTTTCATTGGTTTTCCTCCCTAAGGAGAAAACACTGAGATAATCTGATTAGTATTAAGAGCATCCTTAAGGAGTTGGTTTTTAATTCCTCTTGAAAAAATAAGTATTTGGGGAATTTCTATAGGTACAAAACAAAGATAAGGTTATGTGGGGATTCAGACTTTCTTTTGCAACCACAAAGAATAACAACATGAAGTACTGGTATAACCAGAGTTTCTGGGTCTGTTTTGAGTGACTTAATTAGTTTTAAGATGGAGATAATAAGTCAATGAAAATGCATTCATCTGGTCTGCAACCTACGTCCAGTTCTCATTTGCTCCTACTAGACAGATCTGCCTGCCAAGCATCATTTTGGTGAGTTTTTGAGATGCGAGAACGCTCTGAAAAAGATTTTACTTTAGTTGCCACCCGAGTGATTTCACTCAATATATGCACACGAAAGAATACTGTGAATCACTTGCCTATTCAGCTGTTCTCCAGTTCTCATTTCCAGCAGCACTGACAATGATAATACAACAGTACTTTTGGTCCCAAATTCAGGTTTATCTACCAGGAATTACCATTGCTGTGTCTGTTAAAGCTTTCTCAGTTGCAAAAAGAAAATCAATATTCATTTGATGTTTGCAGCTGGAACCTACACTAGATAGAAATGTAACAATTTTGCTGTTGTCAGCATAAGTCCAGAACTGAGCTGACAAACAGAAATTCAGAGGAATGACTGAAAAAGCTTGTTAGTATGCCTGCTCTTAACCCAAGGAAGAAGTGAGCATTTGAACATTATCAAAAATGCTTTTTGAGCAGAAGGCTTGGTTACACAGCTCTTGATTCAAGGGGTTTCGGGTTTTTAAAAATAATATCTATTTGTTAAAGAATTTATTAAAGGTAATAGTAGGAAGGAGGGCCTTAAAAATGCAGAATAATGCTCTTTAACACTTTTTCCCCATTTCTTCATTAAAGTATTCCATTTGAGTGAGTGTGTGTGCTGCTCTGCTGTTCTTACTTTTCTCTTCTTGCTTGTCTTCCTAAAGAGAGAGAACCAGGGATGCCTTCAGTTCCTGTCTTTGATCAAGCCTTGCTCTTTTTCTGAGAATAACAGAATTCTGGGCCCTCAAGTTAAAATTTTTCAGGCTTTGTTTTCTTTTAAATACAAATATATTTCTAACTGAAGAGTCCTGTTTTCAAAAGTGCATAACACCCTTTGAAAGAAGATTTTAGCACATTTGTAAACAGGGTTTGGTCTCTTTTCAGGGTGAAAAACTCAACTTCCCTAAAAATAGTTAGAGTATTTCTGTGACTAATGTAAGCATGGAGTAATGGGAAATTAATTCCTTGATAACAAGGAAATATCTAAAAATCATTGGGCAGAATCTGTCACAAGCTGTGTCAGAGAGATTGGCATGGGAGAGATATTCCATTCTTAGCATCCAGAGCCAATCTGCAGGTTCATTTTGCTGCAAAAACCAGATTGCTTGTGCAGGTATTCCTTCAGTAACATTTGTCTATGTTTCTTGTATCAAAGACTGCATAAAACTGCGATAGCAAAGGTAAAAATGTAGTTTAAAATCGATATACAATGTAAAAAACAATAGTAATTTGCAAGAATGGAAATCCTTCCTAGTGAAGCTGTGCTCTTGACCCTGGAAGGGATCCTGCCTCAGCTACCACAGCTCTTGACTATGTACAAAACGAGAAGCAGAGGCCCAGCCCTTAGGGACTCACCTGGGAGTGCTCCAGCCTCCAGGGGAACATCATTGTTCTGGTTCTCAGTGGTCAAGTGAGCCTTGAAAAGCTGCTTCTGACAGCGAAGGCAGCGCCTGTCAGGAGGAGATCAAAGGACAGGTGTGAGAGTTGAAGCAAAGCTTCTGCTAAAATATCTGTATGTTTCCCATATCCTTTGAAAACGTGAAGGTGGGAAAAGCTGCTCATTCATCAGCTCAGTGGGTACCACCCAAAGAGCATGGGAAAGGAATTTTTCATTTAGGGACTTCTTAAAATCAAAGCCATGTGAATTTAAAAGCAGGAAGGTAGGGTAAGGTGAGGTAAGGTAAGGTAAGGTAAGATAAGGTAAGGGGAGGTGTGTGTGAAATCATTTGTGCTGATTGTAGAAACAGTGACCAAATTAATCAGGCCCAGATGGCAACACTGATGAAGTTTTGTTTCAAACTATAGCTCTGATTTGCAAGCTAATGCTTTCATCGCAAAGACTTGGCTTTTTTGGTCATTTTTTAAATTCCCCAGTTTTAATTTTGTTCAGATCAAATGCTTTGGATATATTTAGCAAAAATGTTCTTACAGAGATTTAAAAATATGAGGGTTCTTCAAACAAACTTTGTGCAAAGTTGTCAGAAACCCACGCTACTGGCTAAATTGTCAGGTAACTTTATTTCCTGTGAGGAGGAAGTTGGATATAGATTATACTCGTAAGATGATTCATGTATTTCTTGCTCATCTCCCAACTGCTTCCCTCCCACATAAAATACAAGATGCAGTTTCTCCTGCAGATATCTGTGCAAGTCAGTCTCACGCACATTTTCTTTCTGTACACAGATAGGTGAGCAATCCAGATATAAACAGATTAAAATAGTTTGACAAGGAATACAGTTCATAGAATTTTAATTGATACAGTAAATCTTCTGGATTTCTGCTCACTTAAACCAAAGAACTCAAACAAGATTCTTGAGATTATTGTATTCTAGAGTTTAAAAATGTATGGTTTTGTGCCACGTTTTGAGGATTAATATATGCCAGTCTCTTAAACATAAGCAGAATGTCTTTCTCTTTCAAAGGAGCATAAGCATTTTAAAAACACAAAAGAGTCCTGAATTGATTTACAATGATTAGAAATGCTGTTTATATAGCCTGCTTTTTGGCAATGTGCAAGTGTAGTATCTGATGTGTAAATACTGTATTCTGAGCACAAAGGGTCCAGTTCCGCCAGCTCTTCCATTCAGACAGTTCCATTAAGATAAATAAAAATTCTCAGGTGGGATTAAACTTTGCTACACTATGCATAAATATTTTCTCATACTAAGAAGCTAATGAGTAGAATTTTTTTTTAATTTATGAAAAAGAAGGGAGATCTTTGTTCTTTTTCCCATAAAAACACGTTTTCAATGCATATGTGTAACATGTCATTCAAGATAAGAAAGATAATAATTTTGTAAAAACAAGCCTCCAAATAACATTTTAGTATTCAAGAATGGAATGCATGACACTGAGGTACATTTATCCTATAAATTGGCTTGCACTGAAATTGGGAATCATCTAATATAATGACAAAAAGCTCTTCCAAAGAAAAAAGTGATTCAGCTGACAAACTGGCAATTACTCACACAGACTTTTCAAGTCTGTCTTTAAATAAAACATTTCTTAAAACATTTCGCTATATGCCTTGTGTCATCTGCAGCAAGATGAATGCTGCATTACCTTCTATCAGTTATTTTCAATTAAAAATATTTAAAAGCATATTGATGTAGCTGGAAATCCACAGGCTTTAGATTTTTGGAACAGTGAGATTTACTTTTTGGTGATGACTAGCAAAGACTAATGAAATGGGTATGTTTGTTAATTTGATGGCTACAGAGTTTTATTCATTCATAGGAAATCTATATACAATTTATGCTTCATAACCACCACTGATCCACTACTGTAATTGCAGAGCCAAATAAAGCCAGAGTGGATTGCCTTTACTTGCCCCGTTGTTTTCCGCCCCATGCACTGGTTAGATATTTACAGCAGTAAATCACAGCAGTTGTTGTGATTCTTTGGTTGCTCTTTTCTGCACACAGGCTTTAGGATAACACGGCATCGTGGCCAATGAATATTACCAGAAGGCATTAATCCAGTCAGTTTGGCATAATTTATAGGCAGCACACAAACTAATAATCTGTTCCTGTGTTAAATATTAGGGCACTGAAGAAGAGAAAGATCCCATTTTTTAAGCTGAAAGAAAGTTCAAGGCAGGGTTTGTTGAAAGAGGCCATATATTTAACTTAGTTAATTGTTATGGTTAGAAATAAGGTTTGCACACAGTTTCTTGTACTTGGAACCAGTGTCCCTGAAGAAGAGAGCTAAAGAATACAGTATGTACCTGAAAACTGATCTTTTTTCTCCCCTCAGGGGTACCACCTGGGGTAATAACAGTCCTATATCTGCCTTTGGACCTTGCTTTGTATACTAGTTTGAAAGTAAACCAGTGAGAGACTCCAAGTCAGAACTACAGTTTAATAGGAAAATGAAAATAAATGCAATAGCTCAGAAACAGTGACAGGGTCAGAGTACAACCTGACACCCTGTCAGGCAGGGTGGTGGCAGCAGTCCAATTAAATGGGGGCTGCAGGCCTGTTGAAGTGATAGATGTGGTTCTGTTGAAGCAGTGATCCTGTAGAAGGGTCTGGTCTTCCTCTGAAGGTCCAGTGGGGGTGACGTAGCTCTTGTCCTCTGGGAATCCAGTAGGTCAGGGCTGACTGTTCCAAACCTCAGATTACATCCAGGAAGGAATGCTTGGTTCCTCCCCTTGGGTGGAGCATCTCACAATGGGATGATGTGATTTTAGGAGCCATGTAGTGAGGCTTGATGGCTCATTTACAGAAAATATCTCTCAGGAGGGAGTTATCAGGGATGTGTCATGGACAAGATAAAAAACATTTCCCCACCCGGTTTTAACAGCTTATGAAGATGGTGATAGAATATATACTTTTGGTTACATCTTACACTGTAACCTAAGACACTTTGCTAGTGTCTTAGACTGATACAGCAACATCCGTACTGGTAAAGCTGTGTGTGCATTCACTTTGTATGTCAATGTCCCATGGATATATAAGGTTTGGCAGAGTATTGATAGCAAGCACCCTATCGATGGATTGCATGCTACTAAATCCTTAGGAAAATTTAAAATCTGGGTGTGAATGCCTTGTTTACCAAGGAAATTCTGCTAGAAACTAGCCAAAATTATATCTGAAATTAAAAGCAATTAAAGTAAGAAAAACGTATCTTAGTCACCACAAAAGAAATGGATATTAATTTCTAACCTCTCTAAGGAGCATTGGGCACAATTCTGTGAGCAACACCTGGAGTTTGTTGTGTATTTTGAATACACAGTGAGTAGAAAGTCATTATTAGGACCCAGCAGTCTGTGCCATTTATTTATGGTAACATGCCCTGTTTTTCAACATATATATGATAAAGGTCCCACTGTATTCTGTTCTCGTGTTAGTCTGTGTATGTAGAACTACATCTCAATGAAAGCTCTTTATTCCTGCTCTCACCAAGAGCTGTATTTCCTGCTCACCTTAACTGCAGGAGTCAGCTGAAAACCGGATCTGTCTGGGGTGGGAGGAGGATGCAGTGAGGGGTGCTGCCATAAGTGTCATACTGACACCCGCCTGCCAAAAAATCTCAACCCCATAATGAAAGGGTGACCTTGCTTTCTAGCTGCAACTCTCTCAATAGACATCAGTGGAAGAGTCCCTTTTTTTTGATTGCTTGATTACTACCTCAACAAGGAATTGGCATATTTAAGACTTGAGATAAAATGAAAATTTAATGAAAACCCAGCATGTGGAATTGCTAAGGGAACAGAAGCTGGACTTTGGAAGTTTGAGTTTCCTCTAGTCCAGGAAATCTTTTTCTTGTTTTTAAAAGTCCAATATAAACTGAGAAAGGAGTGATTTTTATAGTGTTGTGGCAGCTTGCAGAAGAGCTGAATGATAGGACAAGGAGGAATGGCTTTAAACTGAAAGAGGAAGGTTTAGATTAGCTATTATAAAGAAATTCTTTACTCTGAGCTTGGTAAGGCCCCAGCACTGGGCACCCAGAGAAGCTGTGGAAGCCCCATACCCAGAAAAATGTTCAAGGCCAGGTTGGACAGGGCTCGGAGCAACCTGGTCTAGTGGAAGGTGTCCCTGCCCATGGCAGGGACTTGGAACTGGTGCCTTCCAACCCAAACCATTCTGTGATTCTATGATTAGTGGAACAAAGTTGCAGCTACGGAAAAGTAATTGGGCTGTTCTGAATATATTTTTTGTGCGTAAACCTATGTACTAGTACTCAGCAAAGATGAGATAAAATGGTGACATTAGAAACTTTGTCTGTTCTCCCAAGTGTTTTATAGAAGTTTTCAAACATTTAAATTACCGGTTCAGAACTTCAGAATTTCAACTTCTTTCATGGTTATTAATTTATAATCACTTTAGTTCATGAGGTAATTTATTATCTTTGAATTTTTAATATCTTTTCAAGATTGATATTTATTATGTGTTTATAACATTCTGTTTGAATGCCATTAAGCAGTGTGGTAACAAAATAATGTAGTATATCTGCTACAGCGTGTTTAATAATGTATACGATTGTTTCTCTGAGAAAAAAACCCTTGGGTGTTGAGAGGCCCTAAGCAGGAGGCTGTGCTGACAGAAGGGAATTTGGGATAGCAGGGTACCTGGAAGGTCCTCAAGAACAAGACCAGAATTTTTTTGTAACAAGTTTACTATAATTGAAGTTAGTAATTGCCTCTAGATAGCATGACTCCCATTAAAAAAGACCTTCTCAAGAATAGTACACAGAAACTCATGAGCAAATT
Organism: Falcunculus frontatus; assembly: GCA_013398115.1. Lineage (NCBI taxonomy): Eukaryota > Metazoa > Chordata > Aves > Passeriformes > Falcunculus > Falcunculus frontatus. The sequence continues at coordinate 68,178 of VZRV01007535.1, forward strand.
TTAATTGTGAGCTGAGATGGTAAAGTAAACCATCAAAGGTGATATGTATCCAGATTAACTCTTAAGAAAACATCAGAGGCTTTAAAAAAAAAAAAATCTGCTCTCCCTCTCCTTCTACTTCCCATCTTTCTGTCTCTTTTTGGCTGCTGTCTGTAATGTCTGCCCATACATCCTAATGTCTATGGGGCTCTGTATGGGTAGTAATAAATAATAGTATCTCCAACTGATGTTCCTAGAAATGACAGCTTCTGAAATATAGTCAGTAATCTGACATATAAATCTTCCTTTAGAATCTTAGAAAATTCTACTTCTCTTCTAGATTTGTCAGCTACCTTTCAGATCCATGGTCTCTGTGGTTTGGTTGATGTATCTTTCAAACCACACGGGATAATCAAAGTTGCCCTTGTTGGATCCTATTAGAATCTTTTTAAGAAACCCCAGGGGCCTTCACAAGGCAATAGACCTATAGAATGCACATCCCCAGTGGCTGGTGCTCTTGAGTTGCTCATTCCTCCTGCATGGGTTTCAGAAAAGTGACTATGCAGCTCTCTCATCCGGGAACCAGTGCTAATCCAGATGAAAATTAGAGGATTCTTACTTACAAGGTGGCCAAAGCTTAAAAAAAATTACACAAACAATATTGACCCTTCCAACAATTTTTTCTTCTTTTTTTGGGGGGGGGGGGGGGGGGAGTGGGGTGATGGTGTGTGTTTGGGTTTTTTTGTTTGTTTCGTTTTATTAAGCCATTGTGGCACATCTGTGTGGTTGTTCATTTTATGTTTCTGGTTCTTGACTAAGCACATTATTCTAATAGCCCACCTAGCACACTGTCTTGTCTAAAATGCTTAGGAGACTGCTACAGCATGTAAAGACAAAGTTGAAGTAGGTAAATCCAGTATGTGAATGTTTTGTCCATTTTTCCTTGTACAGTAGTTCAAAACTGTGCAGCGGTGCTGATGTGGATTCCTGAGGCTCTGAGATAGGACAACCAGTCACACAGGAGTCTGGCATTCATGTGAGTCTGCTGTTCTCTTGATGCCAAACAAAATATCCTCCAGGGTGTCCAGACAATTTTTAAGATTAAATAGAACAATCAAACTTAATTAGCATATTTTATCAATCAGATGACTCCGAATGTTTTTATGAGAGTTAGTACATTTGAGTGGTTTAGATGGTTTTCATTTCTTAGCAGGAGCTAGACCTTTGTTTATGGTAAGTCAACATACCTGCATCTACTGAGACTCTTGTTCTACATCCCAAATGAATTCAGCGGTTTGTAATTTGCTGGATAGAGAGAGGTGCACAGAAAAATGACTGGGGTTCTGTGTTCATTTGCAACAGGGCAGATGCAAAGCAGCCACTGGAAATGCTTCCATTTGATGTGATTGTTTTGTTGAGGTTAAGGATTTGGAAAAAGGGGCTCCTTTGGCACAGTGACAAATGGTTTACCAGATCGTGCTGTAAGTTTAAGTGTAGGTAACATAAAGATTTTTTTACCTTATTGATCTTAATCAGATACTCTCTTCAATTTTATGAAATATGTTTATGCCAGAGTGATACAAAGAGTGTTGTTCTCACGTGGTTCCTTATCTTTGGTTCCTTATCTTCAGTCTCTTATCTGAACACGCATTTAATTTTTCCCCTCTGAAATGCCCAATAATTTTAGAGCTGAAAGTAAATCCTTCCAAATAAAAGGTTTTGGGCCAGTAAATCCAGAACTGAATAGTAAAATATTAAGGAATGACAGCAAATAATACATGAAGCTTTGCAATATTTGGCCTACAGCCAAAATATACAAGAGTGTCAAAGACACAAGGTGGAAGAACAAGAAAGCCTTTGTCAGTTGCTACGGCACTTGGGGGAAATTTGGAATCATTTTATGCACTTTTATTGGCCAAGGGGCAAGGAATCCATGCCTTGTTTCAGTTCTCTGCATGTTCTGTTTTGATTCAGAGTTTTACTGATGTGATCTTGAACAATCTGGAGGGAGAAAAGGGCAGCCTGTTTACAGGCAAAGGGCTTGTGTGCTGATATTCGTGAGGTGGCACCAGCACCATAGGGTGGACAGCGTGGGACATGTATAACCTCTGGATATTTTAAGGAAAATATCAAGCCATGAGAATAAAATTTGAAGGCCAAAAGAACTCCAAGCCTGCAAATAACATACTCAAGCAATATGGGAGATAGATTATTAAGTCTTTTCTAGGAAAATCTGCTTCTGATCAAATGGGACAAGGGAAGAAAAGCCAGGGTGTAGGCTCCTGAGAGTGAGCTATAAATGTGCTATAAAAAATGGGATAGCTGTGTGTGATTCTTTACTGTTCTTACTGGGCTGAACATGCATTAAATTAAGAAATCTGTGGGTTTGTAACATATCAAGCTGAAAGTTTATTTCTGTATACTGCAATAACCAGGTAAGAATGCGGTTACACATAGATGTATTAGAAATCCATGCTAATTGCTATCAGCAGTTGTGTTTTGAAGATCATGCATTTTTCATGCATAGCAAGCTGCTAAAGTATCCTTACTTGTTATTTCTGCATCGTAGCATCCTTATTGGAAAAGCACTAGCAAAAAGGTATTCCATTTTAGGATTTCCACCAAGACTTTGAAAGCTCCTGGTAAAGGTGCAAGAGGGATGTGACAGACATTGCATTAACATAAATCTCAGAATACTTACTGCCTTCTGCTTCCCAGGGAAGCAGTCACTCAGGTTCCTGTAAAGGCAAAAAGCATAAAGAGACTGGGATCTGTTATCAGCCCTCTTGGGCAGAGCTTCGATACAGAGTGCTCTGCTTAATATTGCTTATCGCTAATTTTGTGCATGATAACTGAAGCATGAACAATATACAAGTGGGAAGCAAACTAGATCTATAGCTGCATAGTCAAGCCTATCAAAATATATTGCTGAGCTCCTACAGCCAAACAGTTCTGCAGAATATCAGTTGAAACAGGATGTTCCAGCTCACTGGGTCTGTCTCCACTCACCATATGCTTGTGCAGCCTTACCTGTAATAGCAAATAGCTATGCTCAAGAGCAGGATGCATTAAAAATTAGGAAGGGATGTTGGAGTGAGCCTGTGTGATATCGAAAACTGATGGGTTTTCTTACTTGCTGTGTCCTACTGTGTTGTGAGGCAATGATGATGAAGTCACTGAGTCTTGCTGAAATCATTCATATGAGTGAGGAGTGTATATTACTCTTAGAAATCTATATTTGCAAAGCCATGCTGTAGAGATTACCCTGGAGAAAAATCCACTCTTGTCTGGCTCTTCATTCTATGAAAGAAGTGAGAGAAAATGATGGTGTTGCTCTGTGGCTTGTCTGTTTAAACAAGAAAGGTTCTCTCTTCTAAGTTTATCCTGTACAGGAGGAATCATCTGTGTATTTTGACCCATGTACAGGCAAACATTTTTTTCTGAGAACATGGGATACAGGGTGGGATTTCCTGACAATCCCTGCATCCTTCATGCCCCTGTGTTAGCTGTGGGTTATAAACCTTACACAGGTTAAGAGCCTGAAGATGTTGTGTGGTTTTAAAGCAGATCCTAAGGATCATTGGGATTTTTTTCTGTTTCTAGTGTGAGGAAACACTAAGCAAGATGCCAAAAGGAAAATAGTAATGTCTTGGTTTATAATAATGTGTCCAATGCATGATTTTTTTTTACACGGTCACAGGTAACTACAAACTATTTTTCTGGGAATTAATGCACAAATGCTATAATTAGACTATTGTGAGGAAACACATGCAGTTTATATTTCCCTGTTCTTTTAATAGTAAAAGTCTATGACTACTCTTAGAGGAAGTAATTGAAAAGTTTAGCTAGATGGAGTGTCTATTAATGTAACATTTTTCCTATCTATAATGCTAAGAAATATTCAAAAAGTTTCAAGGCTTGAGGACTGAGGTACAAACAAGCCCAGCAACACCTAACAGTTTTAAAATTTAAGTTAGACTTTTTCTTAGGAGGGGGAGAATGTTTAGTTTCAATTCCAGCAAAAAGGCTCATAGCAGAGAGAATATCACTGTGTGTTTACCTCACTTCGCTTTTTATTTGGACCTGCAATTACAATTTTATCTGAGTGGATGGGCCTCAGCACCTCCTGAAAACCTTGGTAGGTAATCAGTGCTGCTTCCAGTAAGCTTGGAACTGGACTACCATTGAAATGTTAAACATTGGAAGAACAAAATCACAAGGCAAAGAGAAGAGGGATGTTGTCTTCCTTTGGTGTCTGCTCCAGTCAGTGCACTGTAACACCCATATGTCTTGCTGCGAGTTAAACATCATTTTTCCACTCGCAGATAATCTGCACAAAGATTCTTCCCTGCTGGCGGGTGGCTTGGGAATCCAGCTGGGGAATCCAGCTGGGGAGAGAGTCCTGGCGTGATTGTTGTGAGCTCCCTGTGAAATCTGTTCAGTAAATGTGGTTCCATACCCAGAGCTGATCTGGTTAAACAAGATCTCAGGCTGCTCAGGTGTAGTGTTAGATAGCACATTTCCCCCAAAAATGTTTTTCTCTTTTTATTTTAGAAATCAATGTTTCTATGATTAATCTTGATGCTAATGACATGGGTTTTTTTCCTCTTTAAATGTGCCCTTCTTGTAATACTGAGGGCAATAACAAGCTGGTGCCAAGTGCAAGTCAAATAAATGGGTAATTGCTAAGGGAAAATAATAGGAACTGCTATAAAATAATATGCCATTAACAGCATTTTATTTTGACCATAAATGGCAATAATTATTCTTTTATGAATATTTCAGAAGACTGGGACAGGTTATTGGGACAGGATGAGATAGAAAATTGTTCAATTTAACTGCACTTTCTTCACATTAGAAACTCTGGCAATGCTATTTTCCTTTTTAAAGCACAATTTGTCATTTCTGTCCAAATAATTAGTTTGAGCAGTATGTAAATGCTCTTGTGATACCAGTTGCAACTTCATCATTCTAATAAGTATATCTATAAACCAGCACACATGCATGGAAATAAACTTGTGGAGTAACTGGTAGTGCAAAAAACCATCCAAAGTAAGTTTCTAATAGAGCTCTGTAGGCCATGGCAGCAGTTTCATGCTTGGTGAAAATCCTATGTTGCTTAAACCATCTTGATAACCAGAACAAAATGATGAATTTGTTTACATTAATTAAACATTTTACCTAAATGTTGGGTTATGAATAGTCTTATATCTTTGCTGTTTTTCATTTCTGTGTTATGAAAAGGCTTACAGCACAAGAGATGTGTTGTGAAGGGGAAAGAATTAGAAAATACTTAGAAAATTTTAAAGAAAACATTCCATAGAGTTCCTTTTTCCTAAGAGCAAAATTACAGTGCACTTAAGAGAAAGAGAAATGTCAGTCAAAATAACAAAAACAATATTAATAATGACCCCTAAAAGATTTGCAAGCAGGCAGGTTAATCTTTTTTTTTTTTCAATACACCTATCTGAACTCCAGCACAAAGTAATTAATTACAGGTTCTGGTACAGAAATGCCTCACATATCATCCTTTGGATGTCTGCCTTTTCATAACATACTAATGAGTTCTTTTTACACTGCGACTTTGTTAAAACGCAGGGGGTGGTAGAACAATGCTGACATTTGAAAGGGCTGGACTTAACATTCCCTGGTAATCCGCTGGAGTAACACAAACTGCTCTTCTTAATTACCAGACAAAAGCAAAGCATTTTCCAAGCTGCCTTGCTCTACAGATGCATAAATAAGCCTTAGCTTATTTAACTGGTGTGTTTTTCATCTCTGAGTAGTTTGAGGATGTTTATTTACCTGGAAAAGCTGTTACATCCCCCTGCTGCTGCTGACAGGCTGTGCTGATCCTGCCTGTTATAGAGGGACTGCACAGGTCTTCCCTGACTTCACCCTTCCTTCTGATGTCCAGTTGCTCTCCTAGTCTGGGTAACTGAGTTTCTGTCCAGATCCTCCAGGATTAGAATCTTCCAGCATTAACAGAGTTTGGAGACTTGGCCAACTCCTTCCCCTACCTCCTCTGACTCCACCTGTCCATGTGAAGTTTTCCACTGACATTTTCACTGAAAAAAGGAAAAAAGATCAATTTAACATTTGAAGCAGAGAAGTTTCTATAAAAAGGGAGGAAAGAGAACGTGTCATTTCCAACTTTTGAGAACATCCACTCCTGAATGATGAAGAATGTATGTTAACTGTGGAAACCTGATCTGAGGTCACCTCAGTTCATTTTCCTATAGAGTGTTTCTACAGGCAGGGGGTTTATTTTTCATATTATTTCCTGAAGGTGCTGAGATTTGTGTTTCACAAGTTAACCCTCTCTACCCAAAGTTAAGGGTGTTTTCTAGAAAGGGTGGGACTTTGCTGAAAGTCTGGTTGATTAGGTTTTATTCATCCAAGCTGTAAAAAATAAGCCTGGTTAGATCTGGTGCTGCAGCTAGAGCTACATACATTGGACAAACAGAAGACAAAGCTAAGCATGTTATCACTTCCAAAATAAAAAAAAGCTGAAAGAGCAATCCACAAATGATATGAAATCTATGAAGGCATTATGTGTTTATATAATACTAGATTTATTGTTGAAGTATAAATGTTACTTTAATTTTCTAAATTTCTTTAATTTCAATTTACCAGCTAGAGATATAGACAACATTTAAAAATCCCTTATAAAATGGTTTTTATTACGGCCTGAAGATGCAGCTTATCACAGGTAAGTAGAATTTTGCATTGATCTCTGCTGTAGATAAGGAGACTGCTGGGGAGCAGCTGCCTTATCACTTGAAAAAAATGGTGAGCACAATTCAAACATACTGGGGAGTTTCACTTTTTTTTTGAACCGAGCTGTAATAAAAAGGGCAAACCCTGTGTTAGCAGGTACATGGGCAAGAGGAGTCTGCTGGGGAACAGGAGAGAGTCTGGAAACAGTGCTCAGGGTCTGCATGGACTCCATGATCAGCTTTTGAGTGACAAGGGGAGGCATCTGCTGCCCTGACCACCTCCTAAAGGCATGGACCTCATGGGCCTCTCACTCCTCAGTGCATACCAAGGAGCAGAGCAGCTTTGTTTGCTTCTGCCCCCCATCCTGCCATGGTGCAGTGAGTGGTTCACTGTGCACAGCACTCTTGGGAGCCTGTCCTCTAACCAAGGAGGATGAGCCTGGTGAGCAGGAAGCACTCCTGGCGAAGGATGCTCCTTGCCTCCTTGCTAGGAATGTTATTTAAAGAGTATCAAGGGACTGAGCGAGTACACTTGTCTTACTGTGTTAGATGAAGAGCTATTACCAAAAATAAAGTATGTTGGCACATCGTGAAATGGTAGCACTTGAAAGATGAGCAGGATTTGTGTTCCAGAGAGTCATCATCAGGTAGAAGTGCATGCATATGGTGTGTCCAAGTGGCTGCTTGGTCATTCAGGAGGAAAGTGGAGGGGATGGAATTACCCACAGTGAAGGAAAGCTTTGTCCAGCCCTTTTCCTTGCTGGGGGAGGCTGCAGTTCTTGGACAGCCCCCGGTCCTGCCTGGCAGGATGTTTGGTACTGCACATCTCCAGCACTGGTGGTGCTGTATGCAATTGGGAATAAAGTGTGGTGATGACACTCACCCTTTCCCCAGGAGCAGACACTGCTGGGGCAGACAGCGAGCATTACTAGAAATGAGTTGGGCATTCTGTGAGTTCTTTCATGTTCAATCACTGCAGTCCATGTAATTAATATAATATAATATAATATAATATAATATAANNATATAATATAATATAATATAATATATCCCCAAAACTTGCTTCTTCTTCCTCTGCTTATTTTTCCTCTCAGTAAGCTCTTCCTCCCGTGGCATTCTGCTTCATGCAATTAAGGTGTAAGGCTTATCCTGTCCATGCTTCTTGGCTGGCTGCATGGTACACTTTCAGCAATCTTTAAAATATATTGGTACAAATAGACAAATGATATCTGTAAGATATTGGTCTACAGCAAAATGTAACATTTTTCCTTTAAAACTTCCAACGCCTCCATGTTCCCCACTCTTCTGTTGTGGTACTTTCGTCACCCACTGAGTGTGAGCCAAAATACAGAGACTATTATGCAAATAGTTAATGTTAAAGTGAATTGGATGGCTTGTTGTGTTTATTTATATAGACTCTAAATGCTGTCTGTGCACTGTAAGCTTCAGGGCGAACAGCCAGGCTCTGCTCCCACGGTGCGTGAGGAGTTCATGTTTGCAATAGCAATGTATCCCAAATTACAGGTGTACTCTGCACAGGCTGTGCTGTAACAAAGGAACTGGGGATACTGCCTCTGGTAAGGAAACAACGGCTGTGGAAGGATGTACTAAAAAAAGCTTTGGTTCAATAAATCCCTGTGGGTTTTTGTTGGGAATCTGGAGATGTTGGGCAAGAGAGAATTTTAGTCTGACCAAACATGGCCAATTTTGAATGATAGTGCAGCCTTAGGAATATACAGTTTTACATTACAGACTTGTGCTTTGAAATTAAAACAAGATGTGTAGAGATATACATTGTCATCATGTCAGCCTAGCCGACACCTTTCAGCTGGCAATGAATACTGATTACCTTCTCCATGGCAGACAATTCTTCTATCTAATATCATTTCATTAAAACACAGCTGAAATGAAAGTCTGTTTGGTTCTAATTTTAAAGGAATTTCTTGGGTAAATCAGACCAGAAATACATGCCTCCCTTAAAAAAAAAAAAAAAATCAACAAGAAAAGAAAAAGAAAAAGGAGTAAATCATAGAAGAAAATATTTCATTTGAACATCAATGTTTTTCACAAACTAAAGCAAGTCCTGGGAAGGATTTATTTCCTGGCTGCTGACAAAACAGTAATGACAGCTTTTGGGGGTACCAGTCAACACCCATCTGTCGTTACCTCTCCTATATGTGTTTTACATTTATGCTGTGTTGCTCTAAATGTGGTGTATTTGATGCCACAGGTGTAAGTACTAGTAATAAAGATTTTGTGATAATTTAAATGTTAGACACCTGAGTGACACCAGCAGGCTTCCAACAGATCTGTTCAAGTGAGAATTTCCATTTCACTAGGAGGCTGAGCACGTTGAAATGCTTGAATTAGAAACATAACTGTTATCCTTTTTCAATCTGTTTGTAATTGAAGCAGAGTACCCACTTGCCCTGACCCTGAGGGGCTTCCCTACCTTGCCCTCTGGGCCTCCTTGCAGAACGCTGTGATCCCCCACCCAAGGCCATGGCAGCTGGAGGCCATCGATTGGAAGATGTTCTTCAGGTGTTGTGTCCATGGGATGTCCCCAGCAGCAGCCTGGGAAGGCCAGTTTTGCCAAAAGGCAGCAAGTGAGCTGCCAGGACATCTGTGGGTTTCTCATGGAAACTCCCAGGGCTTTGGCAGAAGTTTGCTAAACCTGAACTATTTCTATAAAACATCTGTTCTCATTGAACTTGTGAAAAATTTTTCTTGTCTCCCTGAAATTTTCTGCGCTGTCTTCCTGAAGTTCTGTATGTTTCTGGTACACAAGAAAGTCTGGTGCTTGTGATATCTGTCTTTAAACACTTACTTACGGCACCTCCTGAATTAAGGCATTTAAAACCATGTTTCATCTTTGGAGAGGTGAGTCTTTTACCGCTATATGAAACACATACTTTAAATTTTCCTTATCTCTGAGAACTCTGTCTAAGTGAAGAGTCGGAGCTTGAGACTTTGGTCCTTAATCCAACTTGATAAAACCCATCCATTGTTTATTGGCTTCTTTTGTCAGAGAGGTGATGGGGGGGGCATGTCCCAGATTAGTCTCTCTAATCTGACACTTCATTTATTGTCCATTATCAGAACAAAATGGGAAAGAAAATCCTTTACAGATGCCTCTTTGGGAGCTCCAGAAATAAGATTTCAACAGTGCTGAGATTTTTATGACAACATAATTAGAGCTTCCACCAGATTGTAAAAACTCAATTTGTTGAAAATTGTGTAAGCTGATTTAGGGTCAAATCCCAGACTTCTTATTCAGACTTTTCTCTGAATTCTCATTGATCTCGATGTCAAAACTCAAGTTCTCTGTTTCTAGCAAAGTATCTCTGTGCTTCTTTCCTTGCTGTTCCAATGAGCAATCTTCCTTCTTATAAAGTGTATTTCAGCGACATATGTTGAAAAGATGTTACTGATGCAGTTAACAGAGCAAATAGGATCTGCTGTGCTTGTGATGATGACTTTGACATTCACTTGATGCTACGAAGGTATGAAGGTTAGCTCCAACTTCGATAATCTCTTGTAATGTAGCCTTGTGTCAACAAAGCCACAGGTGTGGACGTAGAGATAAGATGATAATTTTGAGTCTATTTTGTGTTCTCTTATTTTTCTCACAGTTATGCTTTTAAAAGTTCAAATCTCTAGTAAATAGGATACTGAATCTGTGTTTTCTATCTCTTTTCCTTTCTAAAATAGTGTCATGGGGTTGTTTCTCAGCAAGTCCTGATCAAATTGGCTGAATTTACGAATACAAAGATGTGGTTTTCTACCTGCCAGCTTCATCTAACCTCACGCTTGCATCTGAAACCCAGGCTGTATTTGATGTGATCTAGAGGACCACCTATAGAGGCCCACCATGGCAATAATGTTATGGAATCAGTTCAGTTAACTGAATTGCTCTTGTGGGAAGGATTATTAGTGTATATACCAGATGGAGGAGCAGGTTCTTACTTTGCAATCTTGTTTCTAGGTCAAAAACCATGGGTAGGCCCCAGCAATGATTCCTGAATTATGTTCCCTCTCAAATCCTCTAAAGATTAAGTAGCATGAAAACTTGCTTTTCAAACATCAGATACTGGATTCCAAACTCATGCGAGTAATGTATCATTGAATAAGAATTTTCTGGGATTTCTTAGAATCATTTTGTTAGTCTCAGTAGTGTGTGGGGAGACACACTTCACATGATTATTGCTATATTATAGTAATCCCATACAGACTCCACCTGCCCCCGAGTCCCTGTGAGCTGCTGCAAACATCGGTGAAGCAATATTTCCACATAATGGAGTTTATAATCCTCATAGCATAAAGTAATCAATGGGTAGAAGAAAGTGAATACGTGCCTTTTTACTCAGGAAGAGAATTGGAGGACAAAATCAAAACTGGGTTAAGGTCATATTGGTGACAGAAGAAGATTAAGAAAGGACCTGTGATTTTCTTTGTACAGAGGTCATGCTGCCCAGCAGGCTTCCTGCTAAAAACTACTAGAGAAGTCTTAGCAGTGCCAGAGCTAATGCAGTGTTATTCCAGACCTTTGGTGAGGGTATCACCCAGGAAGTTTTGCAGACTGAGAGGTCTAGAACCAGCCGCATCTGACTTACAGGCAGCTTTGATGCAAATTCCCTTTGGTGAACATCTAGGGAGATTTTCCAAGCTCATTCTGTCTTTTTTTGGGATGGGCAGCAATCTCAATGCTTCACTGGAAGTTCCCTTCACTGAAAAGAGAAAGGTGGCTCACAGAAGTCTCAACATCCCACTTTATTCATATCTCACGTAACACAGAACTCACAGACATATTTTTGAAAGAGACAGGGGTACCATAATCACCACCTTCTAGAAATGGCTGCAAAGCCATAATTCTGCATACGAGATACTTTTCGTAGCATAAACTGAGTTGTTTCATTACCTGGGAGTTCACAGCTTTCCAGAACCTGACATTGTAGGGAACAGAGTGTTGAGATGATAAATAGCTTGTAAGCTTTTAACAAGACAAGTAATCTTTTATACCAGAATTGCTGTAGTATCTTCTTAGAATGGACTTTTCCAATAAATCGGTCTTACCACCCATTTTTAACAGAGCTGAATTCAGCCCTCCTTCTCTAGGAGACTTCAGATCTAAATTCTGCAGCTAATTTAAAGCATTGAGACTTGGCCCTGTATGATGCTGGACCCCTTCAATCCGTGTAAAGTCATTGCCTACAGGCAGTGCTCAGTGTGTCCCACCCCTTGGCCCTTGTCACATTGCAGGAGTCTCAAACTCTTCCTGCTTCTCCGTGTTTCCTTTTAACAAAATCCCACTGGAAAGGGTGTAACACTGTAAGACTACTACAATGACTGCAGGCCAAAACCTGCTTTCCTCTTGTTGTGCTCTCCAAGGGGCAAGAGGCATCTCCTCATCGACACTCAGGTGTTTCCCACCCTTCTGGGGCTCTATTTGCTGCTGACTCTCAGAAGCTACCATAAATCACTGTAATACCAAATGCCAGGGCACACAGTTCTGGAGGTCAGCTCTAGGCAAGATGAACTTTTGGCTGCCAAGATCTTTGTTTGCAGAAGCAGCAGGCAGGCTAGGGGCATATTTCTCTATTTATTCTTGAAGAACCATCCTGTTTGAGAGCTGTCAAGAAAAATGTCAAATCCAAGTTTTCTAATTCATTAGTTATTATTTTTTTTTTTGGTACAGCAGACTGCCCTGGCAAGGGGGAAAGAAAGCCAATTTGAGACATTTGCCAAGATTTTGGTTGGGATTTTTTTTGGTATGTGGATGTGAGGAGTGCATAGAGAAATTCTCCAGCTCCATCTAAGTGATACAAGGTCACTTAGGTTGGCATAAAAATACATTCTCTTTTGCTGCTGTGGGAGATGTAATCTATTCATTTTAATGGCCAGTGAGCAAGGGCCGCCAGCGCCGCCTCAGTGTTTCTGTCTCTGCTCTTCTGTGCTGGTGCCTGCCCTGAGGCACAGGTCACACTTCCAAGCAATGACAAAAATTTTAACATTTAGGTAAGTGACGAAAGCTTTAATAACTGTAAACCTCAGTAAATGTTTGAAGGAAAATAGTCACCAATTTCTCTCTTTGTGTGAACAGATGAGAATGACATTGTAAACTGCATAGCCAGGTTGCAGCAATCCTGATGCAATTCCCAACACGGCTGGAAGCTTTTCATCTGATTTTTGGGCCTCTGGCTTCACATGCCCTGTGCCTCTGCTCCTGCTTTGAAATGGGATTATGATATTCCCTTTTTCTACCTTTTGACCACTGCAATTACAGGGTTGGAGGCCAATGTCGCATTAAGTGTTTCTACAGCAAATAATAGATCTTCGGTGTTCCATGAAAAATCAAGCTGCTTTAAATCAGCAGTTTACATAGAAAGTGAGTGAGTAAACCATGATATGTTTTCTGCATAGCTGGTAGAAAATATATGAAATTAATTCGAATTTTTCTTAAGTCCAGTTTGTAAACTTCATTTGTAATGATAAATGGGATTTTTATACAACACCATTTCTGTGAAGTGAGCATTTATTCTGTATGGGAAAAATCTCTTCACGGTAGTAGATGAGGCATTCTAATCCATGTCACAACCTCAAAAAACATCATCTGAATTTGCTCGATTAAGTGAGTTTTTCTTTTTCCTTTACATTGCAATCTTTTTCTTTAAGAAAACACTTTACATCATGTTGTCATGACAACAGACTATGGTCTTAGGTGGAAACGCTGACATTTCTGTCAGTGTTCATAATGTACCCTCTGCTCACTCCTCCCTTCTTGGCCAGTTCTGAGGGTCTCTACAAATAAATGTAAATCTGCAACAGAGAGATGGATTTGGGGGCCAGAAAAAGCTGACTGCTGTATTTTTCTTTTTCTGTGTTTGTGAGTCTGTGTAAGTGGGCAATCATTTTAAAGCTTGGGGACACTATTGTACCAGCATCTGTAGCATAATTCAAAGATACACAAATACAAGGGCTTTTTCTATATCACCAAAACATATCTAAATTGTCTCTCAACCAAAAACATCTGTGCTGGAACTCATGTTCAAGCAGTCTTGGGTCTGTTCCAAGTAATGTTAGGGAAAAAGAGAACTTGAAAACATAGAAAACCTAGAACAGGCTGTAAAAAATAAGTAAATTCTATTTTGTCTTATCCTCTTGAGATGTTCATAAAATTGAATACATGAATATGTGAGTCCTGCAGTCCTCGGAGTATTTAGATACCAACCAGGTATTTCCTCCCTTGCCAAAGAGAATAGGCAATGATGAATTGTATCTGTACCAATTCCTAGAGAATTATGTCTGCAGTAAGTGGAGGCCATAGAAAGGGAAACATAGAATCACTGTAAACAGTAACATTTATGAAAATGTTTATTTCATGCAGCTTCCCTGATTCACGCAGAAGAGTAAGACCTGAAGATGACCTGTTAGTTCAAGTTTACAGACATTATTCCCTATAATAGTGAAAACAATCATATCAATTTGCCTCTGCTTTGCTTTTCCAAATAATGCATTAACTTCCATTTGGAGAAATCTCTTATCTTTGAGAGAAGTTAAAAAGAACGGTTTAAAGCTTCTTAAACCTTTTTCAATACTTGCATATTCTTCTGAATATCTGAAAATATGTTTATAGGTAAAGTGAGTCCCTGGAATGGACATCGGAAACAGCTGAGAGAAAAGGCTAAAAAGAAAAAAGATTCACAGGATATGGCCAGTGAGCCTACATGTGAATAAATGCTGATACTGGAAATATGCCCTTTGTTTCAAGCTCTGAGAATATGGATGAACTTCTGGATATAGTTCTGCATGTGAGTTAGGCAGAGCAGATTGTTTCACATCTGCTTCCTGTAGGGTCTTTTATCATCTTCTGAAACATTTGGTACAAGCAACTGTTAGGATATTGCATGATAACATACTGTGAATATGGTCCACCTTGGCCATACCTTGTTTCTTCACATAATATTGTAAATAGGAAAGTCTGACAAGGACTGCACAAGCATGAAAGAATTGCTGTGGCTTGGGGGAGAAGCTGAAGTAGCAAAGTAGAAGAGTAAACAACGGACTGATGCAATCCACGGACAATATTCTCTGATTCAGCAGCTTGTGAAGTGGTTAATTGGCATTGGTCGTGTTGTTAGTTAAACAAGAACTTATGTTTTTATATGCAGGATGCAGACAAGGTTAGAACTTCCTTGCTAAACTTCATGGCTTATTCAGACGTTGAAGCACCACTTGAAATCTCTGAGCAAGAGCTGTCAGAAAATAAAAATAGTCGTAATAATAATGTATTTTATCTACTTGTTTAGTCCATAAAAGTATAACTATAGAAGAAAATGGATGGATAACTCAGAAAAAGACTTTCAGCTACATGAAAAAATTCACAGATTTGAAGTTTTTGCCCTAGTGCTGAATGAAATGCAGATGTCTAATGAAAATGAGATCACTCGAGGAGCTTCATAGTGGGGGACTTGTGAGGCTGGCGTTTGAGGACTCAGAGCTGTTGTTGTAATCAAATACAGCATGCTCAGTACCTCCTCTGTTGTAGATAAGATTTGACCTCTAGATTTGGCTTGTATTAGCTAGTGACTATTCTCTACTTTTCACCCGAGAAAACTTCAGGTTAAAATTTTATTAAACACGATGTAGGTCTCTGAAAACTTTCAATCCCAGCTAATTGGCTTTTTTGGATAGGAAAAGCTTAATTAAAAAATCTCCAACCAGCTGCAGTTATAAGCCCTCTTGTTTCATTACATATGTCGGTCTTTCTTCCTCTCTGCATAAGACTTTCCATGCCAACACTACATCAGCATGAAGACTGGTGTATGTGTGTGTGTGTGAGTTTAAAAGTGAAGATAGATTAGCTTAACTAATGAGTGTAGCCAAGCTTAATTAAAATTAATAGTGAATTTAAAAATGAGAAAATAATTATAGCACCACATAAACCAACCAGATGAAGAAAGTAACTGTAGCAGATTACAAAACTGCAGTGCGAAGCTGCCAGAAGACCTGCCTTTGGCTTGCTGAATGGAATCATGGAGTTGTATCATTTAGGTCCAAAAATACCTCTAACATCTAAGAATAAACAAAGCAGTCACTTAACCTCTCTTTGATGTCAAGCATAAAAGAGTTTGTCCACTTGGGAATTGATGTAAGTGACAGGGAATGAACTCCTGGGGTACTGCAGTATCCTCTGGTGTGTGGTCGGAAGACAAGGCAATAGGAGCTAAGAGGTTCCTGCCTTGCAATGACTTCCCTTGACATTTTTGTGTTAGGTCTGAATGTAATCCAGTGGTCCAGTCATAGAAATCCACATACAAAGTGTAAAACAGTAAGTTTTCTCCTTGAAATGCTTTCCACAACGAAACAAAAAGAACTCACAGGTGATCAGCTTGGGAAATATTCCCGGAGTGTTGCACCGTGATGAAACCCTGCTATGGATTATGGATTACTGCCTTGGTGTACTCAGGTTTCTACTTCAGCTAAAACAGCATTCAGACCTCCCACATATTTCTAGTTTTAGCTGATAATACACCAACAGGATGACTTCTGAATGAAGAGCACTTCTCTAAGAGTAAGTTTTATCTTTCTTTCTCTCCGGTTCTGGGCATTAGTCTGGTTGTGACAGGTCATTCCTTTGAAGCATCGTGAGTGACAAGCATTTAGCTGAGGTGCTCGTGTCAAGATTCAAGCTGTTGAAAGCCTCTGTCAATCACCAAAAGTGAGTCTTGCTCCTTCTGCTTATCTCTCTTAACAACTTCCTTAGGATCATAATTCTATCCCAGTTCATTCCACCACATTTTACTAAATATGGACATTTGTGCAGATGACTGTGTGAAGCATTTTAAGAGCTTCAACTAAGGCATTTTAAGAGAGCAGAGCTATTTCTCATTCTCTCTGTTCTGGTTTTTGGCTCAGAGAATTCTCCTTGATAATTTGTAAACTAAATCAAAATTCTTCAGAAAGCTGTGGCATTGCCAGGCTAAGTGGGCTGTGAGGAGCCCTTGTGTCCTGAAGCTTGTGCACAGCCTCGGAGTCTGGGAATTCACTGAAAACTTTCTATATGATCTTCCTTCTCTAAACTCGAAGAAGGTTGGGGTTTTTCCTATCCATTGAAGTTCTTTAACAACAGGATTGTAGCATTTCCTGAAAGAAAGAGAATTAAAAGCTTTTAATTCTCTTACATGCATTGCTGATTTGTTCACCTGGAGGAGATTTATGTGGGCTAGTGCGGTGTCTCTCCATTCAGTTAAGAGTAACCTTAATGGTATTTCTAGTGGGCAGGCTTGCTCTCATGCTCACCTTCTCTGTCAGTCAGCTCATTTGTTTTAATTTCCATCTTTTGAACAAAACCAGGTCTGAATTAAGTGAGCCAATGTACCTAACTAATAATGCCTTATAGGAACACATTATGTGATGACTACAGTTATTCCTTCTGTGCAGAAAATTATGTGTTAGTACAGTGTGGAGGATGTCTGCCCCTTCCAGAAATCATACCTGGGCAGTTGGAACTGATAATCTAATATCCCACTAAAGGTGAATAGGACTAACTCTAAGTGATGGACCAACTGCAGCACATTTTAAATGACCTCCTCTGATAAAACACTTGAAAAACAGCTGTACGTCACCAGAAACATCACAAAAGTCATTAATTTTATGCTATAGCCTTCTCATTTTAATTTGATACTTAACTTCATTATCATGTAGTTTAGACAGGCACTTTATTACATTTTCATTAGTGGTGAGCTGTCTCATTGTCATCTTGTTTTCATGCACACACCACCACAAAACTGAATTCTGTTTCCATGCTTTTAAGATTTTACAGTGGTATAAATTTCCTGATTATAACATTTACTCCTCATTGAAAGATAGGAATGATGATAATCTCCTGCTGTGCTATAGCATTCTTAATTAGGTAACGTGGGAGTCACTCTGTAGATTAAAAACCCCATATTTTCATGTGTTTCAATACTATAGCCAAGTGAATCAGATGAGGGGAGGGAAAAGAAAACCCTCAATCACTCCAGCCTGATTTATAGAAGCGCGTAGCAAAGTCTGGAATCAGAAGCACAGTTTTCTGTGTGTTCTGCAGTGGCTGGATATTAGTGAGCCTGGCTGGGCTTTTGGAATTCAGCAGGGAAAAACCTGTGGCTTCTGCAGCCCTTCTACAGATGGATGTACAAGGGCAGGGTCACCATCATATCTCTGATGTTTTTGCAGTTGTCAGTCTTGCAAAAACCTGTTCTGATGCCATGGAGAACATTAATTCTGGAGCAGTGTCTAACAGTAGAGGAATCAACAGCCAAACCAAACTCAAAGTCCAAAGCCTTTGAAGTTTGACCATCATAATTTTTAGTTGAGTTCCTCACTACTTTGAAATAAAAAGTAATACTGACTGACACAAAATTGCTGAAATTTAAATTGCTTGTACACCCACAGAAATGCATTGGGTTTGGAGTTTGAGTGATGCACAAAAAGAAGGAATTCACAGCACTTTTTCATAAACATTTTAAATGCCTAAGTTAACACATAGTTTGTGATAAGAAATGAATTTAATACTTTGTAACCTAGGCAGCACATGATAGGAAATTTTGCTTTTTGCTAAGAGGCACATATATCTAAGGCAGAGCATAAATAGGAACCTGGAGAGCAGATTAAAAGAACCTCGAGAAAGAAACTTGGTATCTGAATCGTGTCAGGGTTTTACAAAAAAATGATACATTTTCTGGATCGGAACATATTTGTAAAACTTGCTTTGAGCCTGAAAGAAAATAGAGGCCCGTGCAGAAAGCACAAAAATATTTGTTACTGTTCTGGGCTAATGATCAGTTTGAAGACGCTAAATTTCTGCTCCATTTGCTTTGCTACTGAGTGATCTTTTTTTTAATTGCAAGTAAAATTTTAAAATACCAGAATTATTCTGATTTCAGCTCATTGCATCATTTTTAAAAGCTGAAATCCAGTTTGGGTTTCATATTTTTGCATGTTTTTAAAGAAAATTTTATTTAACTGAAAAGGGAATTTTGTCTTTCCAGTTAAAATGTAATGAGATTGGAAATCTTGCACCCGTACCCCCATTCACCTTCAAGTCCTATTTGAGGTTTCGTGTAGAGTAAATTCTCTTTGAAATAACAGATGTGTATGACACATAGTGAGCAAAACAGCAAAATAACATGATTGCTGTTTAATCAAAGGATAAGGGCGTGAAGCTGCCTTCCCATTGTTTGCAAGTACTACTGTGTGTCTTGGAAAATTGGGAACAGTTGCAGCTGTGGGTAGAGCTTTTGTGTATCAGATCCAGCAGTATCATTAAACACAATGTGACTCTATATTCCATTTATTGAAATATTTATTTATTTAGAGAAGAACCCAAATTATTTGTAAGGTATTGTAATCTTAAGTGAACTTGGTGCTGGAACTCTCTTTTGCCTTTGAATCTACTGCAGACTGATGGTTAATGGGCTTCTCCCCGTGGTTCACTAGTTCCAGCAACTGTGTAGTTTTTCTTTCACCTCTTCTCTTTTAAATCAATTCTTGACTTCTGCTACTGCAATATATTTCACAGACCCATAAGTGAGTGAAAATGTAGTAATCTTTTCCTAATGTTGTGTCTTTCTAGTCGTGAAGGGCCTGAGAGGCTCAGCCCATTTTATGGATCTTGCTTTGGTAGCCTATGTAGAATTCAGATATATGGGCTGCCCTTCAATCACAGTTTCTGTCTCAGTGCAGTTTGGTCTCCCTGTGAAGCTTCTGTTTGCAATACAGTTGTCAAGAAGTTATTGATCAGGTTGGAGTCAGCACACTCCTCCATACAGCCTCTTCTTTCTAACTTTTTGTCATTTTGTTTGAATTGGTTTCAGTCTTCATAATAGTACTTCATGGGTGTAGTACAGAAATTAGTGGTATTGCCACTGAAAATATTCACATCATCATTAAGAACAGCTGGTAAGTTAGATGGGTGAGGTTGGTGAATTTAACTGCTTATTTTCAGCAGTGACTTTTTTTAAGAGCATGTGGGGTCCCTTTCTGTGGCTATCACTCGTGCAGCAACCTGGTGAGATTACCTCTGGTTTTTTCACCTCTACCATTATGTGCTCAGTCAACTAATAAGTTTTAATGCTGTTCTGTGCATCTTTCTCCTAAAAAACCTGGCTATATCATGGATGTTTTCAGCTGATTGACTAGCTGGCAAAACACGTTGTTGGTAATGTGCTCCATCTGCTTTATGTTCTCCAGGATCCAGTAGCAGTTGGTAGCGAGACTACCAAGGCAGCAGTCCAGACTTGCATTGTGTCTAGCGTGTAGGACTGAAGGAAAGAAACGGAGGAAGGAGTGTTACATTTCCTCTCAGTCTCTGTACAAGAAAGTAGGACACCTTAAATACCATTAGAAAGAATTTCACTTGTGTGTCACTGAAAATATATTAGAGAGACATTTTTCTAGATAATTGTTCAAGTTGTCCTTTATTGTATGTCTCCAGTCTTAAAAACTAAATAAATCTCATGCAGTTTAGCTCTTTAACAAAATTATCTGAACAGTGAATGAAAATGTGTTTCAGTCACTCCTCCCACAGTGTCTCTGCCTTTTATGGACACTCCTATGCATTTGTTACCCCAGCTATGCTGGATGTAAGCCAGGGCAAAATAGGTGGGAAATGCAACTTGAACAAGCTAGTCTAGGGCAATTCCCAAGTTTAGGAATTTGTTCGGTTTAGTTTCAGATCTTGTTTCTCTTCTGCAGTTCATTAGCTTCATCCCTTCCCCATTTTGCAAACACAATGTAGAAACAAAATGTTTCTTTCATTTTTGGTTTGCTGGTCGTGAAGCATAGGTGTGAGACCCAGAGACTGAAATCTGGGTGTCTCAGGCATCACCTTAGCAGCAGCAAGACAAACGTCCTCAAGTCCCAGCCCTGAACTTGTAAAAGCTGTGAGAAAACGCTGTCTCCCCAAGTAGATTTTCAGGCCTTCTGCTGGATCTTCTAACAAACATATTTGCATGATGGAGATATTTCTTGGACAGATACTAACTCCTGAAAATGAACTGAAACTGTGAAGTCTCATTTCACATAAACAGTTATTGGGATGATCTTTCAATTGCCCCTAGCTTGGGCAAAATTTGAACTGATACCACCTCCAAAGGCAGAAGGCTCAACGTCTTATTGCCACTCCTCTGAATCATCCAGGTATTAAAATAGTAAAATCCAACAGTTTCCATAGTGACTGTTCGTATTTAATATTTTACTTCTCCTGTCCTCTATCTGCCTTTAGAGTTGCTATTGCTACACCGTTTATTTTCTTCCACCAATTACACTTTATGACTGATGGTTAAAATACCAAACTCCAGAGACCTATTTTCCCCTCTGTATATGCCCATGGTTGTTTTAATGTTAATAGAAATCACATTTGTGGAGAAGCTTCATCAGTTTGTAATTTACCCCCTTCACGCTAGAAATCAGAACCTAGTTTATTAGCATTATAAACCTAGCCTCCTGCCAACCTTAGCCCTGTCCAGTCCTTGCTTGCCTCAAAAAGCCTCACACTTTTCCCAGGGCTTGACTTTATTAGTACAAAACCAGGTCCTAAGACAACATAAAATTAAACCCATTCTTTCTGTGGCTGTTTGTACAGTTGGTGCTCTGAGAGTGCTCAGCTTGTGCACTGTCAATTTTGCTGACCTGGGGTCTGGGGAGAAGCTCCTGGTTTAGCAAATCCCAAGAACATTTTGCAGCAGATTTACCCCTGCTTGGGAGGGTGCATTCAGGAAAGCATCATCCATTTGGTACAATTATGCAACTCATTTCTGTGGCCTTTCTTTGATAATGGGTTCAGTACGCAATTCAAAGTACTGCCATTAGGATAGATAAAAATCTTGGCACTGCACTGCTTCGAATTGTTGAAAGGGGCAGTTTCCTTTGTTTGTTTGGAATAAAAGTCTCTTAAAAGGAGATTTAGGACGAGACCCTGGAAAAGTATGAGTTTTAAGAGGAAAACAGGGGAGATGTTTTCCTGACTGTATGGTGTCAACTGAGTCTGAACCACCAGCTCTTGAGAAGTAACACCTTTCAGACTGGAGATGAGTGCTTGCTCAGAACTGTTTGGTACCAGAAAGAACTGATTTGTTCAAATTAGGGAATCTGGAGCAGAAGTTAATCACTGAACTGAAACCAAACAAATAAGAAAAAGCCAAACACCCTAAAATTAAGGTACAGTCCTTGGGGTTTTGGTAAAAATAATTTTCTATTTTCAGGACATTCAGGACTTGAATCCAGCTTGAACTCTGTAGGACAAATATGTCACCTTTGAGGTACAGCTCAGTCTCAGTGAAAGAAGAGTCAAAAATCCACTCATTTAGGCCCTCATTTAGTACAGGTGATCACAGAAAACAAGTCTGTCACATTGATCTGTTTGTCAAGAAGATCAGATGAAACCAGATATTCCTACCAACAGTTTATGCATACCCTCAGTACTGCGCCCCTACTATTCTTTAGCAGTTTGCTGTGACCTTAATACAAAGAAAGAAGGATGGATGAGATTCCCAGTCCAGGTACAAATTTCTAAGCATAAATAATCCCAGAAAATAAAGGTTTTGACTAAGGCATCCTACCCACAGCACAGAAGTACCAGAAGCTCCCATTCTTTCCTCATGGCCTTTTGCTTGACAGATACATGTGTACTGCCCTTTGTGAATAGACACTTCTCCCTCTCAATCTGTTCCCTCAGCCCTCTCTATCCTGTGCACCCACTTGTATGAGGCGGGAATTGATACATTTTTAACTTTGCATCTGTGTGGGTGCATGTGACTGGCAGGCTGCCAGTGTCTGTTGTTTCTGAACTCGTCTTCAATCATTTTGGAAGTAAGCCTTGTAGGGAGACACTAAGCAGGGATGAAAAAGGATTTCAGCCTACCTGCTATGTGTGGCAGTAACTAATCACTTAAAAGGAAAACACAGAGATAAAGTTCAGTGCGGAATGGAATAGAACAGAAAAATTGAATTTGTTCTTTTAAATCTCAGTTGTGAAACACTTCAAATAGGTGATTATGTATTCAAAAGCTAAAAACTACAGCCAGATTTTCTGCAGGGCCAGAAAATATCCTGGCACCCTTCTGCTCTGGCTCCATTTCTATCACCTAGAAAGGTTGTGGAAACAGAGCATGTCAACCTGTCCATGTCAAATGACAGCTCTGCTAGGAGAGTAACTTATGTTTAAGTCAAATTGTACTTTTTAGGTGTGATTATTTAACCCAGGCAGGTCAAATTATTACTTCATCTCCTAAACTCACTTCCAAACTAATAAGGTGCCCCTGTCTGAAGCAGCATTCTGACATCCAGCGTGGGCATTAATGTTATTTACAGAATATAGTGTGAAAACAGTCAATTTGCAAGTCACTGAAAGGTGTATCTTCTTTCAAGGCAAGTTTGTTATCTAATGGAGATGGGATATGAAACAAACAGAAAATCCAGTAACAGGCATTATGGCATGATGTTACCATGTAGGTAGAAAGGAAAGCATTCTGTTGTCAGTGACGATATAAACACATTGAAACATACTCTAACATGAAGGGGATACTCAACACAAGTCATAGAATTCTTTAGATTGGAAAATACCTTTAAGATTATCAAGTTCAGCAGTTAAGCCAGCACTGACAAACTCACCACTGAACCACGTTCCTAAGCACCACACCTC
Source organism: Falcunculus frontatus (assembly GCA_013398115.1). Classification (NCBI taxonomy): domain Eukaryota; kingdom Metazoa; phylum Chordata; class Aves; order Passeriformes; genus Falcunculus; species Falcunculus frontatus. The sequence goes on from VZRV01007535.1 coordinate 91,560, forward strand.
CTCATCTTATAATCCCTGCAGGAATGATGACTCTACCGCTTCCTTGGGCAGCCTTTTCCAGTGTTTGATCGATCTTTCAGTGAAGGAATTTTTCCTAATGTCCAATCTAAACCTCCCCTGGCACAGCTTGAGGCCATTTCCTCTTGTCCACCCCTTTCTTGGGAAAAGAGACCGCCCTACAACCTCCTTTCAGGGAGTTGTGGAGAACAATAAAGTCCCTTCCCCTTCTCTGTCTTCCAGCTTAGGGTGGCTAAAATCTCTACCTAGAAAACCTGTCTTTCTACACAAACACTTTTTCATAGCAGCTGAAAACCCCCCTTTCAGCAGACTTGCTGTAGGATCTGTGGCCCACCTTAGGGAATACTGGAGCTCCCTCTGTTTGTATATGCTCTAATGAGCTTTAAATGGTCACTGTTAATGCAGTTGCCTCAGAGCATGATGAACATGAATGGTGGAAGATAGTTCAGACCTTACTGGGGCTGTAACTCAGGTTCCCTTGGTTATCTTCAGTAACACCTCTTTGTCCCTGTTCTTGTATCTGGAATAACAGGAATACATTGCTGTTTTATAAAACTGCAATATAAAAGCACTTGAGAAACAATAATGAAGTGTTTCAACTATTTAACCATGCAGGAAGTCCAGTAGACACAGCATGGTCGCTTTTGGCTTAGTTGGAATAACAGCACACAGGTGTTAGAAGGGTTAATAGTGGCTGTGCAATATTCCGGAGATGTAATATCCTAATTTTTCATACCTGTGCATAATTTCTTTGTATTCTTTCACTTCCCATTTTTAATTGTGACCTATTTTTGTCTCAAACCTGTTTTGGATTATTCTATATGGAGTGAAATTTTACAGCTCTTTTGTCTTTTTTTCTGTGCTAAGCCTTCTAGGCTGAGCATATTTTTCTGCTGTGCTCTCCTTTATCTTCAGGGCATTAGTTGTATTAGTCATAAAATTGAAGAGCATCTGATAGAAGTAAAGTTTCTCTTCCTTTTAAACCATGAGAAAATGTGTTGAATGTAATGTGTGGTTTTGCAAGTCTTGAATCTCTTCAGTGTGTTTTGCCTTCTGCCATCAGGTCTCAGATATGTTGTGCTATATTTAAAAAACAAGGCCTCTATAACTTTGGTTACTTTTAATATTGGAGATGTTTTGTTTTATATTGTTCAGTCATATGTTTTTACTGTTCAACTCAGTTCTGCTTCTCTATGTGATAAAAGTAACAGATCTATGTGCTTGTCTAAAATAGTAAATACAGTCTTAGTAATTAAACTGGGAAAACAATACTGAATTTAGCTAGTTTACTGTAATAGACTGTCAGTACAGAAGCCAAAAGCTGTTCCTTCTGCTAAACACTGTGTGTGGCCAGTAGACTGGCCCAGTAAGTCAGCTGAAATAATTTCATTGACTTTAGATTAGGCTCAATGTTATTTGTCTATCACGAGACTGCAAGATTTAGTGTAATAGCGGGTTTTGTGCTGAATCATCAGTAGGTAGTGTCCAATTTATTACATTGGGAATGTGAAGCCTTTGAGCACAGAGTATTTGTCCTCTCCCATCACTGCCTGTCTTGGCATTGGCAAGGAGTCAAGCCTTGTCACAACTCTTCTAAATATGCTCCAGAGATGGGAAAGCTTCCGGAAGTTGGCATGGTCACTAAGGCAGGTAACGAGCTGGCCTTTTCATAACCGGCTGAAACTGAGGCAAGATGAATGCAGAATTTCATGCTCTGTATTGTATATCTGAGTATATTATTTCATGCATCCAGCTTTTTAATTTAGGTATGTAGATGGATTGTGCAACAGATAAAATTGTCTGTGGGAACTCCAAGATGAGGGCAGTGACTTGTGCACTCACCACATTCCCTCTTATTGAGAAGAGTTCTTGTGCATCACTGGCCACCACGCTATCATAGAGGCTTTTCCCCACTGTGTGCTCTCTCCTGTCCTACATCCTGGTGTACTCACACAAAACATTATTTGCTGTGAGGGCTGCTGGCTGTGAAAACTGTAATGTAACACAACTGGTCTTATGGGGAAAAATTTAAAAAGACCAGTGACCATTAATCTCATGGACCTTGAAAGACAAAATTGATTCATATAGTACAAAACATGACAAAACTTGAACATTACTTCAGTTCATTGGGTGTTTATGCATTACTTTTTGAACTGGTTATGGTGACAACAGAAGGTAGATTGAAAAATATAGAGAAAATAAAGGGTGAATGGGAGAGGGACTCATCTTTGTCCTTGTAAACCAGTAAGCAGCTAGTCCTAGCCCATCTGTCACTTTGCTTCAGAAGCCCATGCCAGTATAGGTGTATGAGGAACTTTTTTCTTACCTTAGAAGAACTGCATTTCCCCTTAAAAGGATGCTAAACTCCTTGTGGAAATACAGATAGCAAAAGATCACGTTAAATTTATCAGTGAGTAGTTTTCTTCATTGACAGATTCTAGTTTCAGGAAGTATTTAACGAAGAACAGATAAATCCAAGATAGATCATAAAAAGTAATTCCCTGGGTTTTTTTTTTACTTAGCCTAATTTAGACTAGCTCAGAAGACCTTCTTTAATCATCTGATATCATAACACAGAAATGTGTTTAGCCTTACCAAAAAAAAAAATTTTTAGAGATGAATCACTGAAATAATTGATCTATTTAAGTTCTGCTTCAGACACATTTCAAGGGCATAAGTTATTTCTACATGTCATTAAAAAGACTTGGTGCATTGCTACAATTAATTATTTGATTGATATTAAAGTGGAATGAGATTTTTGGCCTCTCAACTCAATTGTGTGTGGGTTTTCTTAATGTGGTGTTTAATTTTGTGAGGACTTTGTAGCTATATCTGTTAGCTCATAACTTGAAACTGAATCCTGAACCTCTGACTAGTAACGTACTTGAATTTGGAGGCATTACATGAAAATTATTTTTTTGAGGTTTGGATGTATAAAAAAGGAAATTGAAAAAGCATACAAAAGTGCAAACCATATGACTTACAAAAGTTATGGCTTACAAGTTAAAATGCTTGCTTTTCACAGGTCCACAGAGATTGCCATGTTCAGGGAGATGAGTGGTTTTCACCATATATCATTTCTGAAAGTGGTCAGCACCATGTCCTGTCTTGGGAGACACAGCAACAACACCTACCACGTTTCCCAAGTAAATCTCAGGGCACCTTTACTTAGAGATGGGAAAAACAGAAGACAGGGAGCTGAAGTGGTATTTGGGACATAACCCAGCAGCCGAGACAGAGAATCCAGATCTTTGGAACATTTCAATGCTGGAAGGACACTTCACAAAGCTTTCTTCCAGTACTCACTGAAAGATTTGCTGTAGAAATTTCTTCCTGGCCTGAAGCAGTTTGTGGCAGCAATTAGGGACAGTGCACTATTGATTTAACTTACCCCTGTTCAGGCACATTTCTAACTTGCTTTGGAGCCTGATGTCTGTAAATCAGGCAGCTGCACAGTGTCACCCTCAGTGTGTAAATTCACTTTAGATGGGGAAAAGAACTGGGCCACATTTGTCTAATCTTTTTGTGAATACTTTTGTGAATACTAAGTGCTTGGTCTCAGTGACCTACTGCAGTTCCAACTTGACAGGTTAATTATAAGTTATGTAGAAAAAATGTATTTATTAACTTTAAACTTTATTGCACTTCAACTTCACTTGCTTGTTCCCTTATTCTTGTTTTAGTAAAAGGTAGATAGGAGCCCCACATTTATCTTACTATTTCTTCTGTCATGTCCACTATCCCTGAATTAAGTACTGCACATTTTTTATATTTCTACTCTCTTACACAACAAAATATATTGAATTCTTGTGAGGGGAATAAAAGACCTTGCTCTCATTAGACAGATGTCATTTGAAAGGGCCAAGACTATGTTTCAACATTGTCAATCTGCAGCTGGAGAGAGGCTCAAGTTCTCTGTCTTTCCATGATTATACCTCTGAGGGGAAGGCTGAGTAGGAAGCAGTTATGTCTGTAGAGAAAACAAATGACACTTTGTCCTATCATTCGCAGCCTGTGAAATTTCTTTAGTCCAAACTGAGAACAGAATGCTATCCTGAGAACAAGGAACCGATTCAGACAACCATTTGAAAATACTTCTAAACCAGCCACACATCTACCCTCTCTCAGTTACAGAATACACATTATGTTTCCCCTAGCAGAAGTGATGGAGTTGCCATCCCTTCAGATTTCTTCACCACAAAGATAGCCAAGCTGGAGCTGTGCAAAGCAGTGGCTGGGGACCAGGACCAGCCTTGTATCCATATGCTGAATCCCACCCAGGATGCATGGAGAAGTAGGGGAAAAAGGTGGCCTTTTGTCCCCAGTTGGAGAGCTGGCACAAAGTTCTGCCTGTGCTCAGAAAGGCAAGGTGACAACTGCAGGGTTGCTGCTCTAAGCTGGGTACCAGGGAGGCCCAACCTGTTCTTTCTGAAGGAATTAATGGTTTTCATCTCCTTTGGCACTGGCATTTCCAGTATTTTCTTTGTCCTGCAGGAGGAGGGCTACGCTACAACTCAGTTCATGTCCTAATGCACTCTCACTATTGCAGATCAAATTTCTGCCTCTTTTCTCTGCTGTCAGTATCTGAGTGGCATTTCTTCCATCACCAATGATACCTCTAGCTTTGTTGGTCCAGCCCTTAGTTCCTCTCAGGAATGGTTGGTACTGGTGTTCCCAAATGCATTCTGAATTCCGCTTGCAATGAGCATTTAAGCTTATGGTATATGGCATCCTTTATTCCCCTATTCAGCAAGGAACACTAAGCCTCTGACAGGCAATGCTGCCTGTTCCACGCTGCTGTGGGAGAAGCAGTATTTGCTATGATTCATTGCAGTACCAAAGAGCTGTCTTGGATTCTCCCAAGGCAGATAACCTGCTAGAGAATCAGTTCATTCACAGGTACAGCAGATGCATTATTGCAATTAACAGTGTCTCCTTAAAAAATATTGTCAATATTAATAGAACTCATCCAGTGCTATATGATATTTTCTGTGGCCTCCTTCATGAAAATGCTTGGGTGTGAAATACTTAGGCTTAATAAAATTGCATCCTCTGGCATTAATAAATAAATGCCTTAGGTTATATCAGAGCTCAGATCAATATTTTTTTTGCCACAGAATTTCATAAACCCAGCAGGCACACAGTAACCTGTAGATCCATTTGAATATCCCAGCTGTAGTTGTTCTATTTCATGGGCTGGTTTTGCTGTTCTTTAACCTCTGCCATAAGGCCAAACCTAGGAGAAATGTTGTGAGAAGGAGAGAGAGGAGGATGCAAGGGGGAATTGTTCAGAATGCAGGGGAAAAGTGGGACAGGCACATGTCAGCTGAGTCTGCTGAGTTCTAGAGTTCATGGAATTGCTGTTAGCTGGAAGGTAGGATTGCACAATGCTTTGTCTTTCTGGGTACCACAGAGAACAGCAGATAATTCTTCCAGAAACCTGCAAGTTTTCTTTCATTTGAAATGGTCCTTTATCAGGTACTATGAGCTTCTGAAGAATAGTTTAAAAAACCCATCTCCTATTTACTCTTATCCTTGTTGCCCAATCTTTTATAATTGTCTGTGTTATAGCAGGAAATGCTGCTTCTGCCTTCTAAAAAATACCGATTTTGACTACACCAATATGATTTTTAAGAATGTAATTATTTGTTGTTTGTGCTGTATTTAGAAATCTTGGCAAGGCACAAAATTAAAAAAATAAAAGGAGTGCTGCTTCTCGACCATGACAGTTTTGCCTCTATCTATTTTTGTTCAGTAGACAACTATTCTCAAAGTCTTAATTCACGATCATTTGCATTTCATGAAATAACAAATCCCTGAATCCTGTGCTTGTACAAGCAAATACTTGTACTTCCTACATTTCTCTAATTTCTCTAGGTATCTCTGCAGACTCCTGTACTGCTGCAGGTAAAGAAAACCTTCCTTCTCAGCCTGCAAACAAACTGACAGCAATAAATAGAGTGCTGATCCCACATGTTCTTTTCAGTTAGGATGAACGTGAAAATATGGGCACAAAGACATTTTTTCTGTTTTTACTTGCAGGTCACCTTCGGGGAGTAAAAAAGTTTGTAACTTGGGTGTGTGAAATGACAGCCTTGTCCAACATAAGCCTGAGCAGCTGCGAAGATCAGCCTGAAGGCCTGGAGGAGATGGCCTGCCATATGGGATTCCCGAAGCTCTTCCTGTACCTAGTCACTGCAGCAGCAACAATGCACAAAATGCTGAGGGGAAGAGTAATTGCTTCTGAACTTCACTGTTTTATGGCCAAAAGTTTATTTTCCATTTCCAGTAAAGTCATCATTCAGTGAACCTTCATAATGCTTTTGAGCTAAAACCAGCCTTTATTGTGTTTAAAACACAATGTGGGGGGCAAAGCTGGAACATAAGAGGTCCCTTCCATGTGTGTGTGATGAGGTGTCTGAGCAAGGAGATTGATGACATTTTAAGGGCAGCATTAATTGCAGTCAGTCCCATGGGGCTTGACTCCAGCACACACAGGGAGTGTCCCCTCCCCAAGTATTGGGGGTCTATGGGAATCTCTCCTTGCCCCTCTGGAACAGGTGCAGATCCAAGGTTAAAATCCTGATTCCTACTCCAAGCTGGAGAGAAAAAAATTGCCTGTTTTGACTGGGTAAGCTTTCATTCAAATGTCTTACTAAGGCAGTACTTTTGAGGTGAGGATGTGGCAAGTGCCTGTCTGGTATTTGTGGCAGTGGCTGTGTCTTTGGCCATGAGCACACGCTGGTAACTCGTAGGTAGTATCTGAGCACAATAGGAGGGGAGATGTTCAGCCATCATCCCTTACTGGGTCAATGGTACCAAGAGAACTAGAGTGTGGAGAAGGGCCAGGAAGAACATCTTCTCTGGAGCTGTTTGTTTGAGAGGCACAGCACTGGACTTATTATAGCAAAGGAAAGGGAATATTACATTTACTGAAAGAAAAATGCTTCTCCCTCCTTCCCTTCTTTCAGTTTTTCCGAGTGGTTTGAGAGTCTGGACATTTATTTTTTTATCTTTAGAGAAGTGATAAGCACTATGGAAGAGCTAAGGAAAACAGAAGCAAAGTGATGCATTTTATTTTGCATTGAATGAAAGAGTTCTGCTTTTGAAGAAAAAAACCTGCTGCCTTTTTCCTTTCCTAGGGAATAAAAACCCTAATATTGTTTGCATATTCCAATTATTTTGAAGCCCTTTCTTTCATGAAGAGGCAAAGATGAAACTCCGCTGAGCTGATCATGGTTTCCCAAAAGTTCAGTTTAGCTCCTATCATCTTTCTTTTTAAATTCTCTTCTCTAAATTCCCCCTCTGGTCTGCTCCTGTGTTGCTCTCATGCTGCCTCCTTCCCAATTTTCTTTTGAAGTAAATTTAGTGGGACAGTGAAGACATCACTAAGGACAAATGCAGAGTGAGGACACTGACTTATTTTAACACAGGCTCAGATCTCCATCATATTGAGTGATTTCTGAAGGACTGCATATTCTGACACTGCATGTGAATAGATGGCTCAATTTTAATGTGATATAAAAGAAAATCTGCTTAGTGTTCAAGTAGAAATTTGCACTTGGCTTGCAAAAAAAGAAAAACTAATCCTAATGAGAAATCTATCTTGATAGCTCAATTTCATTTCTTCCAGCTCGAGAGAAGCAATTGTGTCCTTCCCTTGTTTACACTGCAGTGGAAGGAAACGAGTCACCCTCAGTGATGAGAGCTGCAATTAACAGATCAATAGTCACTTCCCCTTAACAAAAGCCACAGTTCTGTGCTGGGCTGATATTTTATTCCTTTATTGTAATCAGCAAAATGGATCTTTCTTTAGTCACTGCAGGTGGGGTGTGCAAGGTACAAACTTGTGTGGCAGAAATAGGTGTGAGCAGAGGGCCTGAGCTGAGCTCCCTGCACACCCCCAGCCCTTACAGCAGCTGGGTCCCTCTGCTCCGCTGTGCAATTACTCACCTTGTTCCACTTCAGTGCCCTGTGTATATTCCTAATGATTCACTGTATGACTAAGTAGAACAAATCTCCAATGACATAAAATGCAAAACGTACATTTTAATCAGTAAAATATTTAGATATCTGCTGAGTGCATGTTTATGAGAAAGTTATTTGTTTCTAATCACTGAGAGGTGCTGTAGTGGAACTAATTGTGGTAGATTATTTTTTTTTTGTTCTAACAATTTATCTGATGAACCTAGGCTACATTTTTTCTTTGTCAATGGAGTTTGTCTGGACTTCTCTAAATATGTGTATTATTTGTAACTGTTTGCCAAATTGCTTTAGCAATGGTTCTTGGTTTTCAGATCATTTGTGAGCTGTTTGCTGCCTAGTACTTGCCTATGAATAGGAGAGATGTAATTTTGTTTGGATTAGTCACATGGTCTTTAACAGGATGAGCAGGACTTCTGATGTGATCTTCAGCCCTTATGAATTCAAATTTTGCTTCTTATGGCTACTTATTGATTCACTTGTGTTTCATGGCTGCTTCCTTTTTGTGCCAATATAATAACTAATAAATTTATGGAAAGTAAGCATAAACTGGACATGAATATACAAAGCTTATTCTGAACTTGGGGATTTTCTGGGGGAAGAAAAAGACTGGAGGAATCAAAAATAAATGATAGGCAAATATTTATGCTTCGAGAATCCTTCACTCCCACTGAAACATACACAACACAGATATAGCTCTCTCTTTAAACAAGCGGACACTGTCCCTGGCGGTTTTACACTCAGAATTCCCGTTGGCTTCCACTGTCTGAAAATTGGCTGAAGGTTAAGTGTATAGATAGGTCACCAGTAGTCACAAATTCATAACTATTACAATTTGTCATTTAACAACTTGAGAAACATTAAAGTAATGAATTCTCTATTATCCTTTCCTAGTAAATGCATTCTTGGCATGATAAGAGCATCAAGTAAGAGTCAAATGTGTGAATATAACCCAGATAAGAAAAATAGCTGACACCTGGGCACTGGAAAATGAAAAGCTAACTTTTCCTGTAATGTAATTAACTCTTGAAACTGTTAAGGTTTATTCAAATGGAGACATATCACAAGATAACTTTATTCTTGTCATTGGGTCATTTTTACCTTTGTTTGAGAGGTGTCATGCTTGATCGAAACCAATTAGAACTGAATTTGATTTTGCAAATTATTCATTTAATCTTTAGTTCTCACTTATCAGTCTAGAAAATAAGGTAATTGGAATACATAGTGAACATGAATTAAGTGATGTATATTATAAGAATATTTGAAATTTGTTTAATAATTTTACATATTTCAGCCATCAGGAAGTATCTTCAAAGACATTGACAGCTGTCATTATTTGACATATATACATTTCAAAATCTTGTGTTTTCTAAAACTGAGGTCTTTGTGCTGGTTTTCAGACCTTTGTTTCACTCTCCTTGCTTTTATAGGTCTTATTAAAGGTGATGTGGCCATGACGGTCTGAGATATATGAGAAGTAATTACAGAAGTGTAGCTGAATGTCAGTGGATACCTAATAGGAGTTTAAATTATTGTCAAGGCACAATGATGTACTCTCGCATGATACTTACGCAGTAAAACCAAAGTTAACTTTAGCAGGAGTTTGGGACAGTGTTTTCAAATTTCAATGATCTCTTGAGACTAGGCAAATACTCTTCAAAGGGGACCAGCAGTGCTGTCCAACTCTTAGATGGGCCCTTGCATTAGTTCAAAAGATTTAGCACAAAGAAAGAAATAGTCAGCTGTGCAAAACCAGTAGCAAACATTTTACAAAATTAGTGAACTTCCCCCATCTTTTGTAGTGTTTTTCCTCATGTATTTTTTTCTTTACTTTTTCTGCTTTGTGGGTTCTGTATGTATCATTGTTTGCTCCTGAGGGTATATAAAGATTCAGTCCTCCTGTGCTAGAGGTCAAAAACACGTAAGCACTGTCTCCTCTTAAGCATACACTGGACACAAAACCCAACAGAATTGCATTAATGGTGGATTGAGGAAATTTCAGAATTGCATGGATTAAGGGGTGAGGAAAAGTATTTTCAGATCTTCTGCGAGTGTAAAAAAGTTCAGATGAGCTGGAGGCATTTTATTTCCCAGAAAAGTGTTAGAGCTGCCCTGGTCCATAAAACAGGGTCTGAGAAGGCAGTGCCAGGCTTTCAGCCAGCTTGTGCCTTCCTGAACCCATGCCAGCATTTGGAACCTCTTCTTCATAGGGATATGACACACTCAGCCCTGCTGGAGTGGGTCTGCATGCATGAGTGCTCTGGGTCCTGTGTGCACTGACAAGGACACTCAGTCTGGGGAGCAAAAGACCTGCACAAGTCCATGATGGGCAGCCTGGTTTCTAGGGAGCAAATTCCAGACTGGTAATGACTAAAGAACCTGCCCATGCCAGGAAATGTTATGCCTCTGTCTAATGTGTAAGAATCCAGGGAATTTCTTCTTTCCTAGCAGTTAAACTGGATGACAGAGTCAAAACGAGGTGTGAATGCTCAGGAACACTCAGCTGAGCTATACCTGGCTCCAGCTCCCTCTGCTCTTTGCTCTGCAAGATCCATCCAGTTTTGTCAGTGAGAGACTCAAACCCTTCCCCCTGGTTTTCAGTGGTGCTGGTGCTGTCTCCCCAGTCTTCCCAGCTGCTCCTCTCTAGTTTAGGGCTGTTTTCACATGTTCCTCACAATGGATAAGTAAGGCTGAAGCCAGCCCAGAGCGGCAGGATTTTAATGGTCGATGGACTCCAGGCATATCTGATTTCCCTGTTGCACTGGTGTCATAGGTTGATATATTGCAGTCAGTTTTCTTCTTAGTCATCACTGGAGCCCTCCAGTGTGGTATTGCCATTGCTGAGCAGGAGCTGCACTCCACATGAATAGGGCATTCTGTCCTGCACCACGTGGCGGGCAAGCACAAGACTGGTGTATGGATTTATGATGCTGTGTTTTTCCACTCAGGAATACCCTTTAAGAATACCTTGCTATTTCTAGGAAGCCCCAGCCAGTGTTAAATTATAGCTCTATTATATGGCAATGGCACCTGATGGTTACTGGAAGCAGAGTTTATGCACTTCTTAATGAATCAGGGCACCACCAATATATTACCAGAGTAGGGGGTTAATATATCAATAACCAAACTTCCCTTTGAGCCAAGCAACAATCGGACCTATGAGCTTGCTTGATTTTGTATGTCAGGCTGGGTACACCTTTTAAAGCACAGAGATAAAGCAGCTTTGCATTCTGAATAGCTGTGTTGGTCACAGCAAAGTAGCCCAAGTTCTTCAGCCTCTTCAAAGTTTGAAATTAAACATATACTGCCTTTTATTGTCTGGGTATTTATTTCTCATAGTGCTTTCTTGAATTTTGTTTTCTTATCCTGGAATATCAGTATGCATTTTCTAGTAGCTCAGATGTTTTCTGTAATACAAATCATGGAGTCACATAAACAAAGAAAATTCATCTTTCCTCTTATTTGTATTCAGCTCATGTAATTTTATCCTGGAATGGTAAAAATAGGTTTGAGAGATTCACATATAATGTTCATCAGATCTTAATGAATGTGTGAAGTGATTCCATCACAAATGTGTACTTATAACTTCTGCACAAGGTCAGACTTTGTCAGTATTGATTGGGAACAGAATTAAAATGCCAGAAGTTGTCCAGTTTATCATCAAGCTGCTGAAACCATCTCCTCTCTGATATTTCAACAAAGAAGCCTCAGGCAATCACAGTAATTATTCCGAAAAAGCAAATCTCAACTACTTTTAAATGCAAAATTCTCTGTCCTAGCCAAATGATTGTTAGCAAGGGATTAGAGCATTATGAAAGATACTTTGTCCTTCCTTATGCATGAATCAATCTTGTTTACATCTGACCAAAAGGCAAAAACAAAGAAAAAAATTCAGTCAAAAAATTCTAGAGATCAGGTTTCAATGCACAGCAGATGATGTCAATAAATACAAAATAATTCAAGTGTTCAATAATACCTAGTTTTTAGCTGAAGCTTCTTGTGAGATAAATCAATACATTCCAATAAGACCAAAGTTTGTTCTGTGATAACCTTCAAGTTATTTCAATTAAAACAAAATAACAAAATATTCCCTCACCTGAAATAATCTTAAACCTGGTAAGAGAAGTTTTTTTCTTTTAAACTCAGAGGCATAGGTTGGAAAGCACATGAGCAAACGAGAAAGTGTGGGACTCTCACTTCTTTCACTGAAGCAAGTCTTCCTACATGCTATCAGAGTAGCTGAGATAAAAATAAATAAATAAAAATAGAATGTCACAGCAAGGAAAAAAACCATGTCAGCCATAGCCTGCTCCTGCTACGAAACAAGGCAGAGAGGAATGAATTACAGTAGAGTAGAACTGGAGGGCCAGGTTCCATGGCAAGCAACAGTTAGCACCTCCTAATCCTGTTTTTTAAAGGAGGTCTTACCTGTCTGTCTTCAAGGAAGGGCTTAGAGCAGGGATCTGACTGGAACTGAAATGCTAAAGCTGTAGTGAGGAACAGGCTATACAGATTTAAGACATATGACTTGACCTCAGTTGAGGCTGGATTCTCTGTCTGCATTAAGTGACTCTTGCAGGCTCTTGTAGATCATGTTCTGCCTAAAACAAGGCCTGGGCTCTCTTTGGCCACGGTGCAGTGCAGCACCCAAGTCCTCTGTGCCAAGGACAGCCTGCTACAGAGTATTCCCCTTCTAACGAGGCCAGGTCTTCTACCTGATAGCACTCTACATCACTCAACTGACTAGTTCATTTAGGTTTAAATGGCCCTTCTGCCTGAAGAGAAGTGTTGGCTGCTGTCTTCATCTGTCATGGCCATCTGCTCTACTCTTCTTTTCTTCTCAGCATGACTAAAGTAACTTACATACGAGAACAGATTGCGGGACACACATTAACCTCTTTAGAGACCATAAATGATCCCCCAGGAGTAGAGAGTTTACCCTTTAACTCTGATTCCCCTTTTCTTGCAAGCACACATGCTATCTTATGCCACTATTCCCACATCTGAGTGTTTCAGGCTTCTCAAAATAACTGTCTAATTTTCTCTTTGGGGCACATTTTGCTTTCGGTTTTTACAGACTTCCCACTGACGTCAGTGAAAGCTATGTGCACATATTAAGGGCAGCATATGTCCCAGAGTCAATGCTTTCTTTTTTCTCATGTCTTTTCTACTATAGTGGGATATCAACTTAAATCAAATGTGTATCGCTAAAAAGTAATAACATGCTATGACTTTTTGAGCTCTGTCATGGCACTCACTGAATGAACTTAGATAATACCCAAGATAATTATCTTAAGTACCTATCAACACATACCCTTCCTATAAACACAAGGTTGATGGAGGTTAGTTGGATAAGATTTGAATCTTACTACCAATGGTTCCTGAAAGCAGGTTTTATATAGAAAGATGTAAGTGGAAATGTTTCTCTATTTAGTGGATTTTTAAAATATATGTATTTCCATATTGATTTACTTCATATGTCTAGATCGTAAGATAGTTGCTACACAAGGATGTTGCTTTTTCACAGTCCCCTCTTTGATTAGTTTATGATACTGGTAACACCTTTGAAAGGTTTCAATTATTAGATAAACCTACAAGTTAACAGCCACATATTTCAAGTGTTTGAACCTTTCTATACCCTGTCTTTCTGTAACACTGACATTACAAAAATTTGATCATTTGACAGTTTTGATTTTGAACAGAGCTTACAGGACTTTTGAATTTGGGGATATATTTCTGTAACTTAGCAACACTCAGAACCACAGAAAGGTTATTGTGCTGATGATAAGAAGGTGGTACTTCACTAGAACTCGGTTCATCAGAATCACCTCATTTCCTATTAAGACCTAAAATCTTCTGGATTTGCTAACAATGCCAAAGTATACCCAGCTCTGCAATCCTTAGAGAAAGGTGGTGCCTTTGTGTTTATTCATGTCAGCAGAAAGGGACCTGGGGGGACTGGTTGACAGCCAACTGAACATGAGCCAGCAGTGTGCCCAGGTGGCCAAGAAGGCCAATGGCATCCTGGCCTGGATCAGGAATAGTGTGGCCAGCAGGACCAGGGAAGTCATTCTTCCCCTGTACTCAGCACTGGTGAGGCTGCACCTCGAGTGCTCTGTCCAGTTCTGGGCCCCTCAATTTAGGAAGGACGTTGAGATGCTCAAACACCTCCAGACGAGGGCAACGAGGCTGGTGAAGGGCTTGGAACACAAGCCCTGTGAAGAATGGCTGAGGGAGCTGGGGTTGTTTAGCTTGGAGAAAAGGAGACTCAGAGGTGACCTTCTCATTCTCTACAACTCCCTGAAAGGTGGTTGTAGTCAGGTGGGATCAGTCTCTTCTAGCAGGGAACCACTGACAGAACAAGAGGACACAGTCTTAAGCTGTGACAGGGGAAGTTTAGGTTAGATGTCAGAAAAAAATTCTTCAGTGAAAGAGTGTTTGGGCAATGGAATTGTCTGCCCAGGGAGGTGGTGGAGTCACCGTCCCCGGACGTGTTTAAGAAAAGACTGGACATGGCACTCAGTGCCATGGTTTAGTTCATGAGGAGGTGTTAGGTTGGACTTGATGATCTCAAAGGTCTTTTCCAACCCAGTTCATTCTGAAAATTCTGAAAAATTAATTTTGGTAAATAATACAACATACTGTAAAGTACAGTAATTTAGTCAGAACTGAATCAAGCTGTGATATCAACAGAGATACATTCTGAAGGGGAAAAACCCGTGAGAGGAAACAGGGTGATTCCTTTGTAACTTGCCCAGAAGGCCCCACACAGCTATAAAGACTTCTTCACTGTATCTTCTTCAGCTTTTCTTGGGGAAAAAAACCAAAACCAAACAAAACAAACAAAACCCCAAAAGGAGCAAATGTAGTTTATATTTGAATTGGGAGATGGAGCTCCCAAGAGACAATATGGTTAGGAAATACTCTTTCCTAATCTGGTCACTCACTGAGTATTCTACTAAACTGAGACACCAACTGTTTGCTGTCCTGCTTTAAGGTCTGACTCACAACTCTCTCTCCCATCAAACGGTGCTTCCCTACATGAATAAACCTATTGAATCCTGAACAGCTAATCCCAGTGAAACTCCCAGTGCTGCCCAGGATAAGTGAAGAGTGCTGAATAGGACTCAGTTTACATTTTAGCATTGTTTTCACTTTACTATCTGAAGTCCTACTGAAGATGTTCTTCTAATATTCTTCTGAATGTGACAATTATTTTGTCAGCTGCCCACCAATCAGCACCATACAGAAACAACCAGGGCCTTGTACGTTTGCCTGTGCAGAAGTTTCCACATTGCAAGCAGGCTAACAGCCCTGTTCCAAGCTGAAAAGTTGTATCTATGTGTATCTATCTCAATCGAGGATTTATATCTTCAGTTTGTTCAAGAATTTAATGCCTCTGTCACTGACAAAACTTAGAAATAATTTTTCTTCCTTGAAAATTAGTTTGTAAGAAATTAATAAGATAGGAATGACAGAAAGAAGTTAAAATGGCTTGGGCAGCAGATATTTCTGTTTGCAGAATCAAGACCAGCAGGAATTTCTCCCTGCCTGAGGGTGACGGTTAATTTTGGTTAAAGATGTCAGTGTCTTTCTGTTGTGGCATCCCCAGTTGCATAATGAGGATCACAGTTCTTCCTCTCACTTGCTGTGACTCAGTGTAACCTTTGCTGGTCTACCCAACCCTCGGCTCTTAAAGAACCAGAGCCCTGGAGAGCAGGAGCACAAGTCCCCAAGCTGCTTTGGTGAGCATCCAGGGTTTGTTTTGGACAGCTGGTGTTAAGCTTGTTTTGTAAAGAGTTTAGAAACCCTGTGATGAAATAGCTGACTGCTTCCCTTCTCCTCCCAAGGGCTCAGAGGCTTTGCAGCCAATACAGGCAACACCAAAACCTGCAGGTTCACAGATTAAGCCTCTACCCAGAGAGATTTGTCTTCTGTTCTTGCCGCTCCATGTGACATTCCCCTTCAGCCCATGTGACTTGTGGGTCCTCTTATCCTTGCTCCACCAGTGGCTGTACAGCTCATTTTGTTCCTGGCTGGTATACCTTAAATATTGTTTAAATATTAACAGAAACCCGAAAGATTCCACATTATATAGTTGAAAAAGCACAGGGGAGAGAAATGATAGATCAGTAAAAAGGTCAGACTCTAACTGTGTCTCTCCAAGCTTCAGTACTGCAGCCCAAACAACAAGGGTTCTGTCTCTTGGTAGCCACAAGGAAGAAAGAAATTATCAGATATCTCAGGTAATAAAAGCTTTTTTTCTGCTTGATTCAGCAAATGCAGCAAGAGGTAGCCTGGCCTCCGGCCAAGGTAGGCCAGCAGCTAACGGCATGCTGAATTGGGAATCTTCTCCATGAGTAGGAGAGCAAACTCTGCCTCGCAGACAGTCTCAGCTGCCCTGTCATCCTGTATTGCACAGCAAACAGGAGCAACCGGGATTTTTTGTGTGGCCCAAGCATCAGAGAAAGGAGGAAATGTAAATGTCTGAGGTTCAGGTGAAGGCACCACCCAGGTTGGCAGCCTGGCATCAAAGTGAAAAGAGCTTCAGTCAGAAAGGTGTTAAAACTTCAATTGTAGGCACAGGATAATGTATCCCTGTGAAGATCTCATCCTGGTCTCTGCTAATTGCACCTCAGCTTAATCCCTAAAGCATGAGATTTTTATGTTCCTTACAAGGTTTGCTTATATTAACTATTGTAATGCCAGATATTCTTGGCGCCCTGCATGTTGTGATTCAGCCCTGGATTCTGGTAAATTTCTGAAAAGAAATTTACCTTCATCCCTATTCCACCTGCTCTTCTCTTGGCAGTGTCCGAGACCGTAGCGTTTGTGCTGAAAGCTGTGCTGACCTATTGGCATCTCTCACAGAAAGGATTCTGCCTTGAGCTGCAGTTTGTTCATGGTTATACAGCCTTCACAGAATCACAGAATCAGAGAATGTGCTGAGTTGGAAGGGACCCACCAGGATCATCGAGTCCAACTCCTGGCCTTGTAATTAATGTGTTTGAGATGAAAATGCTTTTTCTATCAGCTCTACCTGATTAACACATTTATTTTTATGATTTTAAATACTTTTTCTATAACAGTAATTTGCAAATCAATACCTCTTTTTTTTGTTTGTTTAATAACATAGGCCAACACTTAATTAGTGCCTCATAATCATGTCAAAATCCTGCTAACAAAGTAATATAATATGTACTGAATGTTCTGTTGTTCTAATCCTGGCCTGCTGAAAAGGAAGCCATAACAAACATCTTTTATAATTAATATACAAATGTAAGGAGATTGAGCTTGGACCGTATCATCTGAATACAGCTTTTGCGGAAACAGTAAGTGATGGTTATGTAAGTTTTCTAGGCCATCAAAATACAGTCATCCCTAAGGATGTACTAGAGTATGTGTGTACAAGGTCAGGATTAAAATGTCCTCACTGAGCCTCTCTTTAGCTCTATCACGTGCAGCTGTGTCTTGAAAGCACTTCGGGCCAGAGACTGTATTTTTCCATTTGTTTTCGGAGAATCTGTAGGAGCACTGCAAGCAAATGATAACAACTCCCAGTGAATCTCCTACTTTTAGAGTAGTCTCATGGGATTTTCCTACCATCTCATGACAATGATGTTGCCCTATTTATTGACTGACTGGGAGGGATCTGCCTTTTGGAAATGGCTAACAGACCACCCCAGCTGAACTCTAAACAGCTACTGTATGTAAACTGCATTACAGGATCTCCTAAAACTAGTATGTTCTCCCTACACAAATAGTGCACTGGAGTTGGCAGAAACCAGTCCAGGATGTGTTGGCTTTGGTGTGTGCAACTTAGAGAAGATGTGATGTACAGGCACCAAGTAATTTTTTTTGTGCAGAAACGTCAATATTTTTTTTGGTAGTTACTGAAGAAATCCTGGAAATAAGCAGAACAAGTCCAGAAAGAAATGTATACTCATATTGCCTTTCTCTTTTCATTTTGGTATTGAGTTTCATTGCCACAGATGATGCAATACCATCGAGTTAAGCCTGGTCTTAATAGTGTAGCACATACATACCTCTGTTGGTGTGCAACTTGTCTGGAGCCTCATTCACCCGTATAGCCTGAAAAAAGTAGTTTGTAGGTACAGAAGGCACATATACTGTGGCTGCATTCTGCACACCTGGGTTTGGCTGCAGTGAGGTCAAAATACCCACACATTGGATGGAGGTGCCTGGGGGTACCTTTGCCCACATCCTTTGGGTCTTCTTTTAACCTCATTGTCAGTGCTTTGAAGATTCCTGACACCGCTCTGACAGACCCCAAACAGTCACGCTTTCCATAGGTATCTCTTAGAAAAACTGGTTAAGAAGTAATTGAGCACTGACTACCAAACATCTCAAAGTTTGCAAAACAAGTTTTAAATCTGCTGATTTAGGTGAAATCACAGCCTTCTGAGAGCCACCTGTAAGCCTCCTTGGTTTATACATTTGGGGAAAAGATTAAGTAGTGGCTCCATTAAGCCATATGCATATTCATGCAAGATTTGTTATTTGTATACTCATTATTTTTTCTGTCATAAGTATTTAAAAATCAACACCTTTTGTATGCAAATTTCTCCTTAATAATACTTGCCAGCCTTCAAATTAATGAATTGCAAGCATAATTTTGTGCATGACTTTGAATCACAGAACAAATTAAGATTCAGTCACCAAGATGCCATTTATCTTCTGTTTTGCAGTAGATGATTCTCAGTGCCCTGTGTGTCAGCATGCAAATATTCTGGCTGGAGATACACAGGCTTGTACAAACAAATTAGTGAAAACTTCATCTTCTGATAGTGCTTATTTTTTTATGTTCTTACATGTTTTCAGTAACTGCCAAGTACCCTGAGCATTTTCACCAGCTGTGTGTGTATTTATATATACACTGCATTGACAGAGTATCATCTGAACACTATGAACAATATATAATAGGCCTCCTCCTCACAGATCCATAAGGGTTATATAAAGATTTGTGCCACTTAGCTGTGCCTACAAACGTTGTCCAAATCATAGCAAAATCTAAACCTTATACTTTCTAATATACTAAGTAAAGTAAGAAATTTCACGGCAAAATTCTCTTACTGTTCTTTCTTAAGCATCGCTTTCTTCAGAGTCCCCAGTAGTGTTACTGGCTGGGCATTTCCACAGCATTCTGCAGAAGCTGTTTCTTGTGGTCTAATTGCCAGTTAATGCATCCACCACATAACCCTGGGGCTTGATGCTAATATAGCTTGAGTTAGAGAAGTAAGGGAGACTGGGTATGGAATTCTTGATGCTGTAAGAGCAAGGCATATGTGCATGCCAGCCAGGTGTGGCAGCACAGTGTTTTGGTTGAATGAGTGATCCCTCAACCAGGAGAAATGATGTTTAAAATGCAATGAAGTAGATGCATATTACTCAAAGTTTCTCCTAAATGAAACAGTGCTGGTATTGAGGGCAATTCATTTCACACTTGAGGACAGGTTTGAGGCAGGTTGTTATTTTGGTTTCATCAGCTTTAGTTGCTGCTTGGTTGGTAAAGAGGAAAAAAATTAATCAACTGCACTACAATTAATCTGTGATATGATATGGCATGAGCAGTTATTACTCATAGTGAAAAGCAATTTACCAATTCATCCAAAAATAGCATAGGAAAAATCTTATCTGTAAAAATGATCATCTTATGCATTATTTCCATTTACGCATTAGCTCACTACAGCCACTTCTTATTAACTTTGGGAACTGTTAAGCATTTCCCTAATGTGCATCTCTTAGCAGGATTTTCCACTGCTTGTGTTTCCAGTTGGTATAATGGAATTTATGAAGAAATGGTTCTTACTTGTATCCCATTGCATTTTCTTGGTTTTTCAGTTTTTAACACCAGCTTCGAAAACCTTTTTGATATAATTCAGATTTTCTTGTATTTTTGGGGGTGGGATTTTTTCACTATATTTGTGTTTTCAGGAAAGGTGCTCAAATCAGAAACAAGGGGACAAAGATTTCAGAACGTTTTTCATTTAATCTGCAGAAGATTTAAGAATTTGGTCCGATCCTCATTTCTCAGACTTTGTTATGAGGTGTAGGCAGTACCTTGGGATATTTTACTATAAACAAGGACTTCTATTGCACCTCTGTAGTGTTCTTGTCTTCCTGCCACAGTAATAAACTCCACTCATTTTTTCACTGCATTGCTATTTAAATTATCAATAGCAGCACCATTGCGTGTCCCCAGTAGCAGACCAGTGCCAGCTGTCTGAGCTGCCATCAAACCTGTGAGCAGCTTGTTTTTTCTTACAGCTGTGAGTCTGACGAAACATTGCAGTAGAGAGTTAATCAGGAAAACAGTCTGCTTTTGTCTATTTGCTGTTTCCTTGGCACATAACTGCCATGGGCATGGGCTTGTTCCCATCCAGTTGGACTGTATTTGGTGTCAGCTAAATTGTTTTGCTGTCTAGTCTTGCTCCAGAGCAGTGTGTAGAGCACTTGAGTTATGGCAAGGTGTTGCTTGAGCCCTCTGTGCTTCCTGGCACAGGCAAGATCTACATATACCTTCTCACTCTGGTTGTTTGCCTTTTTTTCATACACATTTAGGTCAGAAAGATCTACTTAAGGTTAATGAGCCAATTGTTGTTGTAAAAAACCAGTCACAATGTTTTCCTGCTTCTTATTATGTACATAAATTGATGCTGGAGATGGAGAAGTATTGTAGCGTTCAGTATTGTTCTGTATACAAGCAGACAAAAATTGCTTGCCAGAGATAATTACCCACTCATGTACAATTCAGAAGAACAAATGGCTCTTTCATTAAATTCTTGATTCAGTACACACATTTTCTTGCACTTTGTTCTTAAATGTAGCACATCGAATATGTCTTTTTAAGTTTTGAAACAAATTTAGAGTAAATTATACCAAGGTGAATTCTATTAAGTTCTCCAGGACTTGTTGATCTGTCCACTTAGGCATATGCAGGTAAAAAATTTGAGTCTCTTAATGCAGCATTCATGCTGAGGCACAGGAGGAAAACAAACGTTGTGCTAGGAAATTACCCTTTAAAATGATGTAGCTGTATAGTGAAATACCTGTTTTCCATACTTTTTCAGTCTTTTATATTGCCTATAACCACTAAATATGCAATTAGTTTTTTATTAAATTTCCAAATTGCAACTCCACTGTTGCTTAGACTACAGAGGTAAAGAATCTTCTGAAAACATCCTCTCTTGGTTAGTAAGTCTCCCTTCCCAGACTTGGTTTGGGAGTCTTCCATCTCCCAAAGGAGAACATTTTCAGCACAGTCCCCATCCTATCATCTGTGTCCACATTTAACCCCTACTGAGATACTTTTGGTTGCCTACAGAGTCCACAGTAGACTTAAGTCTAACTCTCCATGCATATCCAAAATTATTACTTTTCAGCACCCTTCTCAGCTCCTTCATTTGTTCTCTTTTATGATCACCTGACAAAGTCTTCACTAGGAGAGATTTAACTCTGCTATTTTGTAGTATCCACAAACCTTTCATTGTCTGCCTTGCTGTCTTCAATAATAGTTTACTAAGTACAAAGCAGTTTTCATTTGCTTATAGCAAAATGGTTTAAATGTGATTAGCTGGGATTGCTGCTTGTGATTGATATCTGTAGAGCTTCACACTGCACAGTTCTGCTTTCTCCAACTGCCATGCCAATTATTATACTAAAACGTTAGTGATACAGTCAGCAAGTCATATACAACTGCTGATTTCTCAAGTTAGCAAAGAAAATGCAGGTAGTTCTAAAAGACTACGATTTTAGAAGGTTAATTTGTCACTGCTTGTTGAGAAAAAACAGAGAAACCACTCAGAGATGCGGAAATAGGCCAATTTTGTAATAGCTGCAGATGTTCATTACAATTTGTATCATGAGAATTTTGTTCAAACTATGTTCGTATCACAGCTAAAAGACTGCTATGAAAGTGTTATAAGAATTATTCTATTTTCTGTTCTCTTTTAATCTTTGTAGCAGCAATGAGTCATCACAGAATTTCAGTCTTCAGTACATTGCCAGTTTCAAAATCACATCAGAATGCTTAACAAAAAGAGAAACCATGCAAGTTGAATTCCTTTTCATGAAAATTTTTAAGAGATTGTTGATCTGCTTATGATAAATTGTATTTCTAGGGCTCTTCCTGATGCAACATTTTCTAATCATAGCTATGAGGTAGATTGCCACAGAATCCCAGACAGAAGATGTGTGAAATATCATTAGGAGTTTATAACGTGTATAATAAGTCATATCATCCATCAAATGTATGCTTGTTAAAGTATCATGATGGATAAATTACTAACTTATTCATGGTAACTGAAATCATACATACAGCTTCAACAACAATATTGGTTCTGTTTCCAGCCTATAAGGGGCAAAATTACACAGGTAATCAGCAGTGCACACTTTTGTTGGGCACAGAGGACCTGGTGATGTGTGAAGAGTCCATATAAATCCCAATTCCTGGAAGCACCAAACTACCCATTGGAAAAAACTTGGCCAGGCTTATTCCAGGTTTACAAATTAATTCCTGATCTAGCTGATCAGGAAGTATGTCATATAAAATTGGCCCCAACTGGACAAATCACATCTGCTCACAGGTACAGGGAAGCAGTTGGCAAGACAGGGTGTTCATTTCCCTACCAGAGCATTGAGGATTTATTTTTATTCTTGCTAAATTGCGTTGACCTCCCAGGAGCGATGTTCAATATCTGTAATTGTATTTGCCTCCTGGAGGATGGGCAAATGGAAAACATTCCTATGATAAATACGTTCAGTCCAATTTGCCATTAACAGATGATGTGGTGACTTGTCAACTTTGCAAAAGAAGCATAAAATGATGCCCCTCTCAAAGCAGCAGTAGGTAAACTCATTTTCCACAAGCTTAGGTGGTAACTCGAAATGCAAGGCAAGGTGAGCAGTAGCTTCTAAGGATGTACGTATCTTATTTCTAATGTTTCTCTTGTTTTATACTTTGCATGGCCCAAAATCTGTTATTTAACTTCATAAATCACTTTTTGCACTCTATCAAATTTAAAAGATTATGCATATTTTTCAGTTTTATAGTGGACTAATTTTATCCTTAATTTTAATCCTTAATTTAAAAGGACAATAGGTTCTTGGAGGCGTTTTAACATTAACTTTCTTTTGTTTTAAATGTACACAAATGAGATTTGGTCATTCTCATTTGAGAATCCTCTCTCTCTGAATTTAGGTGTCATGAAAAGTCACTTTCTTTGGATGGCTCCTGCAAGTGACAGAAGCAAAAGTGAGAAATAGTGTGGAGGTTGCTTTGGGAAGCACAGTAGCACCTGGATCTGAATTTCTCCATCTGAACTTTTCTTGGGGCTTGCAATCAGGAGAAAATCTGAATCTTTCCCTGGATTTTTGATTCTCTTGCCTTTAGTATGGAATAATTTCCTATATGTGTAAGAGCACTCAGAATTTCCCACAGCAGTAGGAAATTTAGGCTGAGGAACTTTAGGAAATTTAGCCCCTCTTTGAAAACCTCACCAGTTCATTCTGTTCCATCTACAAATCTGCTTGCTGTACTCTGTAAGTGAAGATCCCTGGATACATCATTGTAAGTTGTATTAATGTTAGTATTTTGAAGAGGCTGGTTCAGCCCACATGGAATTCTCCCTTCCTGTCAGTCACTGGCATGTGCCATTTGTCTCTGAGCTTACTGATGCCACTTCTCTATTGCTGGTTGGTGACACTTGCCCACTTTGTATGAGGACACGCTGAGGTAATAAATTTTCAATACTTTTTTATTAATTCTCAGTTACATATACTAAGTACTTTCTATGAAATATTTTTTTCATTTCCACGTTTAAAAGGAGAATGCATAACAGGAATTGCAGAACAACAATCCACTGGATTGTTTCAGGACTGCATTTACCCTGCTCATCGGTTCCATCGTGTAGTCACTTTCACATTTCCCTGAGTGGCTACTCAGGGAAGGCAAAATTAAAGGCAAAAATCCATGTTGTATCACTCTTAATAAGAATTGCCATAATTTTAATTTTCATTTCAAAGACTCATCTGAAGAATGGAGCCTGATATAGCCAGGCGTAGTACAGATACACAAGCAGACACAGACCTTACTTCATCATGCAGATGATTGTTACTCATACAGAGAAATCATTAAATTATCTGCAAAGGACAGTATTTCACAGCATAAATGAAACTGTAAGAGGATTCTCTCATCTGTCCTTTAAAATAAAAAAAAATAAAGGACAACCCAAGTGATGCTGTATCACAGTATCAGGTCTGATTATTTCAGGGTACTGTTAGTTAATGCAGGAAGAGAACTGCAGCTTTCATGTTGTTAGTTTAAGTGTTAATGGATACATCAGTTTCATTGATAACAGAAAGAAATCCAGCCCCATAAAAAATATAAGGCAAAATTTTCTATCCACATTAAAATGAATTTCAGGCCATTGCTCACAGTTACTGTGGAGTATTTAAAGGAAGAGGAGATGTTTTATTCAGTGCTGGCACAGCTTATCAACAGCATGTGTCTTCACTAGCAATGGGAGCCTGCTGTACTCCATCAAAGGCTGGGGCAGTCTATAAAAACATTCAAGGAACTGGGAGAAGCAGCAGACTCTGTTCCAGCTAAGAGAGACAGCAGCTGTGTGCCAGGATGTTGTACTTCCTGCTGTAACAAGTAACAATAGTGAGCATAAATTAAGGAGGTGGAATGGGAAGTGATGGAGAAAGAGTAACTGAACAATTTAGTGACAGTAATTTACAAATTGTTTAACTGTTTGGCATATCCCAGAGCCAGCAGGGCTGGATCCAAACTTAAATATCCCTTCCTGAAGATTGCCGTAGTTCTGCTCTTGGTTTGGATGGAGAATCTGACAGAAAAATAGTACTGGGAAGCTGAGCCTGTAAAAAAATGGACACCAAGATGCCTCATGCGGACAGTGCTATGCTCAGGAACAGTGAGTTGTTCCAGGATGGCCCTCCATTCACTTGCCCCATGGCTGAGAACAAAGATTCATTTCACACAGGTCAGCTGAGAGCCAGCAGACAGAGGTGACCTTCAGGTATTCAATTTGGTTTGTCCCTCTGGGTTGGAACTGAACAGCCTCACATCATGCTGCCAGTTCTCTGACTCACACAGCTCTCGGCCTTTTTTTTATGTTTTCAAACTTTGGGCTTTGGTTCTGGAAAATCTCTGTGGTCACGTAAGGAAAAAAATCAGCTTCAAGCTTAATTTTTGTTTTTAGATATATACACACAGGAAAACTCAGAAGGGGAGCAATTCTTCCCTAAAGTATCTGTACCTTCCGGTTGGAAGTGATGCCCCCAAGGAACAATAGATTCTTGAAAAGTAGGCAGTGATACTGAGAAAGAAACAGCCGTGGGATGTCACCACACAGATTTACAGATCCCCCAGCAGGATCACCCTCCCAGGGTACTCTGGAGCTTCTGTTTAAAGTTATGCTGCCTAACGTGATTATGTCCACCTAGAAGAAAACAGGGCAAACAGCAGCTGTCCACTGTGGAGAGAAATTGTCTTTCCATATGTGTTGGGATTTCTTCCTTCCTGAACTTGCCAAGAATTATATGGAAAATAAATAATTCTCTCATTGTATTGAAGAAGCAAGAAGATCTCTCACTCAAGACCCAGGTGTGGGTACTCAAGCTAATTTCCATGGCCTCCTGTAAAATGCCATAGAGCTTAGAGTTTCACTCCCAAAGGATCTGTGTTCTTAAGTGTCAGCATTTGTTTCCAGAATCATTTCAGGTTTGCCAGGTGACATTTCAGCTCCTTTAATTTCCTCCCCTTTTCTTCAGAGCATTTTTATGGCTACCTTTCCAGTATAACACTCTATCAGCCTCATAGAGAATATTTGGAAGTATTTGGCCTCCCACAGTTGTACAAAATTCCCTAGCAAATCCCCTACTCTTTTAGAAAAAAGTATAATTGCACTATGTCTCTTTTTCTTTTCCAAAGCTGAGTGGGATTTACAATAATACAAGTAGAGCATCAAAGGAAATAAAATCTATTTGTCAGTTTTCAGCTAGCAAAAGAGAAGCACCCACCCACCTCATCCATGTGGGTGTTCTTGGCCTGTACCAACAAGTTACATGCTTTAAAATAAGATTGGAACAATAAAGCTTGGGAATCATTCAGCTGAAATCACCAGCCTGCATACACTTGGCAGATTAAAACTCCGGAAAATTTCAGGCTGACATTTAGAATGAAGTGAAATTGTTTAAACTACATTTAACAGTAACTTTTCTGTAGCCTCATCTCTTCATCTTCCCAGCACAGAGCCGATGGGCAGTGCTCAGCATCCGCTCTGTCTGGCTGAGATGGTGCCAGGCTGAATGGACGATGTACACTGCACACCCACTGTGGTGATTCAGCAGGCTGCAGAAAGACACCTGGCAGAAACTTTGCAGAGGTCAGGTTGATTAACCCTTTAAAACCATATCTGGAAGACATTTTGCTGTACCCTATGCTGGAAAACCACCTCTGGTTCCTGGCTGACCAACCTCTGTGTTAACCCCTAGCTTGTGTTAACCTTTAACATGTGTCAATACTTAGTTTAACGTAATGCTGCTGCACTGGAAACTGCAGAGTTATGCTGTGCTTAGTATAAAGTGCAGCCAAGGCTCAGGAAGCAATTATTTAATCTTTCTTTACTAGAACTACAAATTGTCTCTTCAGGTTTTTGGAGTAGATATATCAAACAAGTTGTTGGTTTTGGCTTGGTGTTGCAAAGCAGTCATAAATGCAAAGAACTTGTTTTCCATGATTCCACAGTACTTTGTGCAGTAGCACCAAAATTTGCCTGGCTCTAACTATATTTTCTTTCCCTGTGTTATGCTAATGCCAAAGTTTATTGTTTCAGTGACATATCCCATTTGGAAAGTGGTAGTAGAAGGTTCATTTTCTCATCTAGGCAATTGGTTTCAATCTGCATCGTGAACTGTAGCTTCTGTGGTTGAAAGGTACTTGCTTAATTTCCTGACATAAGGGTATTTATTTTGTGGGGGTTGTTTTGGTATCCTATCCTGTGGGTTTGATTAAGGCCCTTAGCTTGCAGAATTATAAAGTACATTAAAAAATGTCTTCATAGACTGTAGAAACCATGAAAACAAAGCTGGAAGAGATCTCTGGAGATTATTCCAAACTCCTGTTCAAAGCAGGGTTAATTTCAAAGTTAGATCAGGTTACTTAGAGCTTTGTCCACTCAAGTTTTGATAGTCTTTAGGGACGGAGAGAGAGAGAGAGAGAGAGAGAGACACTATATTATGGTCCTCCTTCCTTCCTTCCTGTTCCTGTAAAGACATACAATCAAGGAATATACTCATTTAGGAAAAACAAGCTTCAAGAACTGCTAATTCTTGCACACAGCTGAAAGAGGTTATGGAACTCATTTCACCTGTGAAACAAAAATTTTTATTCAGAAGTTACAGGTTTTTTGGTTTTGTTTTTTTTAATGGATAGAAACTTTCTGACTCATTTCTATCTCTTAGAGAACCCAGCCTCCATTTTCCTGATTTGTACAGAACCATACCACTTTATAACAAGTGCTATGCGAATCCCTACTCTAGACCAGCTAAGAATTGTTCTGTTCCTCTTATTTTACCCAAACTCTTACTCAGTTCTTTGGCTGCTGCAATTTTTATATTGGGCATTCATACTCTACATTCCTAGACCACTTGTATTCTCAGACAAGGAGAGCTTTAAGGATACTAATTTATTACATGTTTGTATAATACCTAGTCAAGAGGGCAGTGCCTTCCTTATGGTTTGGAATAATGAATTAAGAAAAAGTGTTAAATAATAATAGCAATTCAATACACTGAACTATGTAAAAAGTATTATTTCTTTAACTGTGCTGCTCACCTTTTTGTGTGTTCCAGTGATTTTGAAAGTGCATGGAGAAAGGTCTCTGTGGGAGATGTTTGTCTCACACTCTCAGTTAGCTACCTAAGAAAGGAAGGGATTGCTGTCTGAAGAGTCTGTTCTCTCTGCCTTGATTAGATGTAGAAAAATGCTTGACTTGGAAACAAGTAATGATGGTTGAGATATATTGCAATGAGAGTGGGAGCAAATCTGGGGTTCAACTTACAAAGGGTAGCCTTACCAATATGTGGAGAATATTAGGATTTAATTGCTTGCCCATTTTGCAATATCCTACAGGCACTCACTGAAGCTGGAAGTAGCCTGGATAGAACTATCCCAGCTGCTTTATACAGTATTAGCTTCCACATAAGGGTTCTGTGCCATGTGAGTGTTTTCCCTTTGGTGGTAGTCAGAACCGAGAGATGGGGTGGGAGGTGAACACCACCTGGCATTTCATAGCACAGTCGTCACAGGAATGGTAAAACCTACTCAGAGGATGCTGTGGCATTAGCATCCTCCTCCCAGACACAAACAGAATTTCCAGGAGCTGAAAGCAGCTCACAGCCTGAGCCTGAATGAATTTACTGCAGTGACATTTGGGCTGGTCACGTTCTCAGATCCCTGGCAGCTGGAGCACCATGGAATACCCCTGCCCTGGGGCACAGCCTGGCTCACTGCAGAAGGCTTTAGTGATCTGTGTGAGGTAAGCAGGTGGCCTTGCTGTCCTGTTAGATACTCACTACGTGCTCTAACAGGGCAACTGACCTTCCAGGCTCCATAGCTATGTTAGTTTGCCTTTAGAAAAAAGGACACTTTTAGTTATTCAAATGAATCATTCCTGTGTCATATCTAAAGATCCACTTCAGTGGATTTTGATTGTTTAACAAGTCACATGTAACTTCTGTTCACCTCATGAACAACATTGACTTGATTCCACTAAACAGAATGAAGTGAGCCTTCACATATTAATCGTAATGTGCTGGAGCTTATTTTTAGAAGCTTAGAGTACTTAATGTAGGAGAGCTCTGTTGTTCTAGCAACTGCATGTGTACCTATCCTCAAGAGCAAATCATTGTAGTTAAACCTTATCAGCTATCAATAATTCATCTTATTTTCCACTATGATGATATACATAAAATAGTACTTACCTACTTTTGGAAATATAACTATATAATCCTTCATTCAGTCATTGTTCTTAGTAGGCAGAATTTTAGCGAATATCTGTAACTACAGGCAATTTTGCGGCTCAGAGAAAATATCAGATAAATAAGGGCATAGCTCACACTCCACTAAACCTGCGGAAAGACTCCTATTAACATCAGTCAGAATTCTACAAGTGTTTGAATGTTTAATCCCCTTTTACCCCCTTTTTTCTAGTACTCTTACCTGTAATCTCCTCTATTATGTACAGTATCACAGTACATGATAATAAATCCCTGTATAAGGGTGAAAAGAATCTGTTAATGGATAGAAACAAGTTGACGACAGAAGCCTGTTACGGTTTCATAGGATTATGGTGTCAAAAAAAATCTATAGACACTCCCAGAAATGAGAATTTTGCAAGCAGATTTTCTTCCACTTTAAGCTAGAATACTAAACCAGAATACTGTGTTCCTTAAAGATATGAGAAAAGTTGGGAAACCTCCTGGGCATTGCCTCACTGGGGACTCTATCAGGAACAAGTTAAGTGAATTTGTTTCTTGAAAAGCTAGCCAGGGTTTTTTTGTTTTTTTCCTCTGCTTTCTTTAATATTACACAGGGAAGCACTCAGAAGGTCTTTAGAATCTTTGTTCAAATGAGATATAAGAAAGCATCAAACTAGGTATAAGCCGGAATGCATGCCTGAAATATATATGATATTCATTTGAAAGTGTATTTCAATTTTAAGACATCTGCAAATCTAGAGCTGCCTCTTTCCTAGCAGACTGTGAACAGAAAAAGTAGAAAACCTTCAACGTGTCTTAACTTTATAAACAGGAATTTGGTGCTTTTCTCCAGTTATATCTGTTTTCTTTTATTTTATTTTTCTCTCTAACCATCTGCAGCCCCAGTGAGATCTTTGCCTTCCAAAGCCTGGTAAATTCACATTTGATACAGAAGCACGTAGGCTGAGCACCAAAGCTGCAGCAGGTCTTTGCTGTGCTTTCCCTGGCAACAAAGCAACACTAAATAATTCTCATGCTGTGCTGTCCTGTCCCCTTTTCCATTCTGCTTCTTGCTTTTCCACCTCCTCTAAGTTACTGTCCCATCAGATGTGGTGATTCATCTGTTCGTAGGGTTTTGTCTGTAGGACTTGAAAATTAGGATTAAGAAGAAAATATTGTAGGATTTGAGGGTTTTTCCACAGTCTCTGTCAGAGAGCTAGTTTGTAGCTTGTTCCCTGAAAGCTAAAATAGACTTGCTTGGAGGTTATCCTCACAAATAGTTGCATCAACCTGGCAAAGGGGAGAAGAAAAGGACAATGGTGAGCAGCAGTGGCCAAGCAAGGCCAAACACTTCCAGCACTGACCTTCACAACCAGCAAAATCCTGATGTTGTGACACTATGACTAAAGCATGGGGCCAAAGACAATTCACAGCTGAGTAAGTTATGTGTGCAAGAGCTTGCAGACTGCAAGCTGTCCTGCAGGACCCACTGAAGAGTAAAGAGGAGTGGGTTTACCCCATTTTTTATATCACCTGCACTGCTTACTGCTTAGTCCTGGTTAAGGGCAGATGCACCTTCCCATGGGTAACTGCCATACTATAAATCAAAATTTGGGCTGTCCTGTTCATCTGTCATATCTTAAGTTCTTTTTAAATCAGTGTAAAACCTGATAAAGATTCAGCCACTCATTTTTTAACTTAAATTATTTTTTCTTTTAAATTAAGTTTTTCTGTGTCCTATTTAAAATCCTCCCCACGCTTTCTCCAGTTCTCCATACAGTACAGACTTATCTGCTGCACACACTCTCCAGTGATTGAAAATGCTGTGCTTTTCACTCCCAGTGCAGCCAAGTCAAGCTGATAAACATGCTTCCCTTCTCCTGTGTGTCAGTTTGCAGTGTGCTGAACTTACATTTTCATTAACTTGACTTTAACAAAACTTTTCACAATTCTCCAGGGATACCTTCTCCCCAGTGTAACTTCTCAGAGCTCCACTGAAGTCAGACAACTTATGACAATTGCTACCAGCTGAGGTCTGGCCTGACAGCACTGAGTTGTGCCTGACATGTCAATTCCTTATGAAGCAAGATTCCTTCTAGACTGCTGTCCTTTCACTAGGCAGCTTTCTGTATGAGAAGGATTGCATGGTTTCACCAAATATGAGTGGATGAGAGTGTTTTTCAGCAGAAGTATCTGCAGCTATTTCTGCAGAAAGTTCTTTGAAAGCAGTTTTCATTGAAAGGGAAAAGGGAAAGACAACCTCATTGTTTTGAAATGTAATTTTCTTACTGAATTATTTATTGCCCCTTCTGCTTCTCTTGCCTCAGGTGTTCTTTCAAGAGCAATGCCCTTAAAGCTGATCACATCAATGCCACTCTGTCTCTTCCCTCTCACTTTTCCGTAGTACTACATTTCCTTTTTTCTTACATCTGCTAAGAGAGCTATGGCATATCATTTGCAGAGCCTACAGCTTCACAAAGTTACCGTGCTAGACAGCTTTGAGTTTCAGGAATGTGTCAAAGCTTTTTTCCTTCACTTTTGTCCTTTTGCAACACATAATACTTGCAAAGATGCTGTGGTCATTTCTTCCTTTCAGTTACACTACACGATTCTGATTATCAGATAAATTTATAATCTCGTTACACCCCACCCCTATCTCTTTCAATTTGGTAAATGTCGTGTTGTTTGACCCATGACTTATCAGCCTGCTTGCATATTATGTTTAAAAGTCAGGTTCAGAAATCACCACTGTACTTTACACTAAATATTTAACTCATGTCCTTGGCAATAAGATAAACCCCTAACCATAGACTTAAAAACAGTCTTCAATATCAGAAACCATTATCTACAAAAAAGGTTTATTCTTGGTTCAGCCATTTCTAATTACTGTACAATATCAAGCATCTGTCTATCCTATTTTATTGCCAAGATGAAATTATAACCATGGTTTTATTCTCTTTATTTTTATACTGAGAACTAGCATAATCCACATTCTTTGCAAAAGTAATCACTCTCGGCCATTTAATGGTATTAGGTTTTCATTTTCACTGAGGCTTCAAAATCTCTTTCCATATTAAATTAATTAACAACTCTCAAATAAAAATATTTTTTAGGTATAACTATCTGTTGTTCTTACTTTATAAATGCAGCAGCAAGAGCAGTACTACTTGATCAACATCAGTAGCATTAACATAGATTTATATATTGAAAAAGAAGGGAATAAGACTCCTGATGCAAATCTCCTCACCAGGGTCCTACTGAGCAGCGAGGGTTGCAGTGTTCAGCTCAGCCAGTAAATAGAAACACATTCACTGCATGCTGGCTCAGGCTGTAGAGCTAGGCAAATATTCCCCCTATGAATAATTCCATTGCCATCAATGAGAATTTATATAAAGTAAATTCACATATAGCTCTATGTTTTCAGGCTCGTGCTGTATAAAATCACATAAGCATGTCTGCAAAAATGAGAGGAAGCTCTCAGTTTTGGTCACAGATTAACTGTTGCTTTTTCCAAAATCTCCTCTTCCACTCTGGCCATTTTCTTTTGATTGATTTGACCTTTGTTCCATGTCTTACATCCATTTCCCAATGTTTTTCATTTCTGAGGCTCAGCTTGTCTCCCTGTGTCCCCTGAGTCTAAGTAGCAGCAAACTGGAAGTAAGCTCATTGACATCATCTTCATTTTTCAATGATGTGAAAAGACACAAAAGTTGCCTGGACGTTCCTGACCTGCCTTTCCCAGAAAAAGTCCTTTCTTGAGTACTGAGAATCTGGGTGATAAGGTATCTCCTAGATTTTGCGACTTGTAAGCCACCTTGCTGAGAGTGGAGGGGTGGCAGTGAGCTGTTTCGGAATGAGGGATGTTTTCCCACTGTGTGTATGTATGACACAACACTCCCTGCCAGCATCAAAACGAATACCAGTAGCTGAAATATTTCTAATAAGTTGAAGGGGTTCATTTTTCCTTCAGTGTTATCAGCTGCTTTTGGTGGGATATTAAAATCCAAACCATATCCACAGCTTATAAATTCAACAGCATCAGAGGAACTGGTGGCAGAAGCTTATTGACTACTGGTATCAGGATCCTCTATGTGTAATCCAACCAAGCCACTGTAACATATTCCTTTCTGAACACAAGTACTCTATCTGCTTGTGCCAACCACCTCTTTGTAGCAGGACTTCAGACAACATAAAATGTATAAGATACACAAGGAAACTAAACTGCACCAAGATCTACATAGACCTCCTTGTAGAACAAGTCGTAAAGGCTTGGGGTTTCCTTAGTTGTGTCTTTTCCTTTTGGTGATGGGAAATAAGGGATCAACATCCGTGATTCAAAACGCAAATAAAAAATTGAAAATTCTAGTTTTAGAGTTAGAACTAATTTTTGTTTTGATGCCCAAACTTGAAAAACAATTATTTTTAAAATAATATAGACGCATTGTTTTTGCTCCTCTGCTGACATTTATGGGAATTTTTTCAGCACAGAGTAGCTAATCTTAGACTGGAAAAAGTGAAAGTGGGTATGCAAAATTCAGGCTAAAAATCTTGATAGATTGTTGACAGTGCGGTTATTTAGTGTCCTCAGTTACAGCAGTCTCAGTACTGGAGACTACTAGTAGCAGCAGAATTTTACCATGTTTTTATTAAGTTCCAGTCATTTTAACTGTGCTAGTACAAGAGTTTCAGTTAAAGTTAAGGAAAAATTTGAAATATAAATATTACAGTAGGGAACAATGAAGAAGTAAAGA
The DNA here is from genome assembly GCA_013398115.1 of Falcunculus frontatus. Classification (NCBI taxonomy): domain Eukaryota; kingdom Metazoa; phylum Chordata; class Aves; order Passeriformes; genus Falcunculus; species Falcunculus frontatus. The sequence goes on from VZRV01007535.1 coordinate 125,339, forward strand.
TCAAATTCTGTGCTGAAACATACAAGAGTCTAAGATTTGGGAGGGGGAGAAAGGTTATTTAGCAGCTCATTTTCTTTGGTTAATTTTAGGTTGTCACTTTTTTTCGGGCATTAGAAGTGAGCAGATGGTACTGATATTTTGCCCACTTTTATCATCGCTAACTTTTTCGTTTGGAATATTCATGTAGCCTCATTGTCATGGAAATGCGCACACAGGAAACTTTAAATCAGCCCAGCTATGTATGTGCTTTTGTAAACCTCTGTTTTCCTCTTATTTCCTTATTTAGCTATGAAATGAGCCTGTTTTTTCATTAATCTACATAATTTTAACATTTAGTGTTTTAAGAAAACCTGGTGAGCAAGTGTTGGTTATATTGAATTAATTTTGGAGCACAAATACAGGGGGACAGAAGCTTTGGTAATGCATTTAGCAAAGGCACAAGAGTGGTCTCAGAAAATTCCATTAGACCATAAAACATTTACAAAGGTGCTTTTGGCTAATCCTCAGAACCATTAAATATTTATGTAGGGTCAGCATCTCCCTTCAGTAAACTGATCGAAGTGAAATCAATGATGATCTTTCCTCTGATCCAAGGATCCCTTGATCCAAGTTCCTCTGATCCCTTATCATATCAATGAATATTCCTAGAGATGTAAAATGGAGACAAGATCTATAAGGAAGATAAAGAAGGCAAACAATAGTAGCACATAAATTTGGAGAATCTGTTATTTGGAGTGCCCAGTGCAGCAGTGCCTGGGGAACCCCTGCTTTCCCTGCACGTGGTCGTGTGGCAGCTCTGGGCTGCCGCCTCCTTGGCAGGGACCAGACAGGTCCCTTGCCGGGGAAACTCAGTGGCCAGAGAAGGAGTGAGGTCCTGCAGTGACATGCAGCAGAGTAGAAGTGCAGTTCTGTCCTGATGTGGGGCAGTGCTCTCCACTCCCAAGGCACCAGAGCTCTCATCAGGTGCACAAAAGTAATGCATGTGTGTAGAAACGATTCTCTTGATAAAGCCAGGGCGGAAGGAGCCCCACAGAGGAAAGCAGAGATGCTGTGAAGGCCAAAGTTTTCCTCATTTTCTCCTCTGTGCACAGCTATTCTTAGTGTTTCTCCTTTTAAAAAGAAACCAGCTAAACAAACAAAAACCCGAAATGGTTGCTCTCAAGTCACAACAACTTCATTCAGTGCAATTATTCTCAGCACGTTGGGAATATGACGGAGTCTGGTTTAATTTTCAACTTTTCTGGTTTTTTAATTCCTGTATTAATCCTGTCTCCTGAAGGATGTTTGTGAATCATCAACCAAAAATTGCTGATTTTTTACAGTCTATCTCTCTCATCATAATGCCAAATCACATTCTGAATAGCTCTAAATCTCAATTTTAGTTGAAATCACATTTCTGGAGTTAAAATACTTGAAAAAGCCTGCTTATGTTAACTGTCAAACTTTTGTGCTTCTATACCAGATGGTAACTGTCACCTTGAAATTAGCAAGGAGACAAATAATTTGAAGATACAGATTGAGTGATTTATGGGCTTCCCCTTTTCATTTCAGTGCTATTATAGTCTCACTTGAGATCACTGCTGGAACCTAAATGAATGTTACAAAGGTATTTGACAAAGCAGAGTATGGACTCTGCAATTGTATCTTGCCAGTGCCTCTTGAAGAAAGTGTTATTTGGATGAAATTTTAAACCAACACTGTTGGCCGTGAAATTATAAATTAGCTGCTCAGAGCTCAACTGTAAGCTGAATAATACAAGATTCTCCTTCCTCTTATATTTCTTATCTCTTAGTAAAGTCTCTGAACAAATATCAGTTAATCTAAATGAAATTTGGTAATCTGGGGTAGTGCATGAGGTGTTAAAATACAGAAGAAATGGGTATGTGTGCCTATGACCCACAGCCCAAGCTTGCTTCAGTCTATTTCCAAATGTACTATTATTTTCTAGTCTGATTATATATAAAATTACAGATTTTTAACATTTCTGGATATTCAGTCTGGCTATCTAATTTTCTTTGATTTGTTTTCAAGATGTATACTCTTCTTATTGCAACCAGACATATTGCTTTCCTTTGTACTCAAGAAAGTAATTTCAGTTTTCTCTTCTATTCCTGTGTATCTACATTGCAATTTTTTTAAAAAATGTTTATACTGCACTTAAAATCTCCTTCTGGGCACTTGGGATAGAGTTTAAGCAGGAGCTAATAAAATTATTGGAAATCATTTGGGCGTGAATTCATGAACACTCCAGTTAGTCCTCTTAAGATCCTCTCTGGTCTTAGCTGAAATTTCAGGCATATTACTGAGTCCATAGGTTTGGACAAATTCTCTCTCTTTTTCAGAAATCTCCAATTACTGTGAATGAGCACTGGCATTGTAACATTGCATAACCTCTGTGCTTTATTACTGGCCTTTCTTAAAAGCTGAATATCTAAGAAAATAGAAAATTTCAGCAAAATGATCAAATATCCTCCTCAACTCTAAAATGTAGTTTTGAAAAAGTACTTTTGAGAAATTATTTTGATTCAGTACTTCATTTTAGTATAGTTATAACTTCCTGGTATTTAGTAGCCTAACAATGATAGAATGAAAAGACGTCAGCAGCTGAACCTAGGTCAGCCTCATGACAACGGAAATTTCTGTTCTTTTCTACTTCAACTGGAGGATGGATTCCCAGATCTGTGGCATTTAGTTCTTTCATTATTGCAGTTTAAATGTGATTACATGTTTTACATATCTGTGAAGTCATCTTATTTCTAGTTTTAAAAGTTCTTTTATACCAACCTGTAAATTGAGAAATCTCTCCTCTATCCTGTGTTCTCTTTCTCTTTTCCAAACCTAACTACTTGCAGGTATAATTGGAAGACCTCTCCACCTTTCTGTTCCTCTGGAAGAAATTTAGTGTAGGAATAAATCTGTCCAAACTCCCATTGGATGAAATAATAAATTTACTCATTTACTTTTTGGTACCTATGCTCAGAATATATAGAGCAGAGAGTATATTGCATAATATCTTCTCCTCTGGAGACAGGCCATTGTAATTATATTAGCAATACTATTCCATTATAGTTGAGCTCATGCATACAAATAAAAAATAATTTAGGTAAATTTCACATATTTTTTCTTTTTTAAAGAGGCATTAGACTACAAGCCTCTAAATGAGTTTTTCTCAAACATAAATGTAAAACTCTCATGTCTGTATTGAGCCATAGTTTTCCAAGACTCCATTATCTGGTGATCACTTGACACTTGTACTGAAAATGCTATTGTTTTGAAAAGGTTTTGTTGTCGTTATTGGATTACAATTGCAGAGCTTCCACAAAAAGGTAATTTGGAAAGATTTTTAAAAGAAAGCAAATATGCAGAGTTTGTGTGGTCCCGCACACAGTAAGCAGGGAGCCGGATGGCTCTGCAGAGTATGGAGTAGCAAACAGGGCTTGTGAGAAGGATCACAGATGTCTTTTCCTCAAGAGGAGAGAGGGTGCCAGGCATCAGGCAGCATGTATGTTGAGACCATCTGGGATGCGAACAGGGCCCCGGTTGATCGCCACATCCTCGACACGAGGATGAAGAGGGAAGGTCAGTCACTATGAGTTTAAGGAAGCCTGTGACACAGAAGCAGCCGGGGGAACTAAGTGCTTCCTCCTCCCTTGCTCAAAGGAGGTCCAACATGAAGTACAGACCCCTCCCTTTGCCCCAAAAAATTCATCAGATTTGAGGGCAAACTCACTAAACATGCAGATTTCCCAACACCTGGAGAAGCAGCCTGAAGTAGGAAAGAATTTTCGTCTTTCACTGTAGCACAGAAAATGCTGTCTTGATGTATGTGTAAGCCATATGTATAGTGCTGGTGTATGAGGGAAATAATTTCCCTTCTACAGACTAACAAAAATGGGAACACCCCTGTCTGACTGGCATATTTGTCATGGGTGGAGCTCAACCAACAGCTGCCTGAAGGGCTGGCAAATTTGACCAGTCAAGAGCAGAGATGATTGAGATCCGCTCTGGTTGCCCACAAGTGCAGAAGTGGTTATGTGGCTGCTGCTGAACTGCTGTTGGTTCTGCTCAGGTGCCTTTCCCAAAGTTAATGCAAAGTGAGCGGATCAGGTCGCGTTTGCTCTGCATCCCAGGAGGCCCATGATCCAGGTGCAGGGCTCTGGGGCTGGCTGCAGCAGCACAGCTCTTCCCCTGGCCCAGGGCTCTAGTGGGAGAGCTGACAAGGCTGGGCATGCACAGGGGGCTCACCAGCTGGTGCAGCTCTCTTTGTTAATATGGCAAAAGGTGAACTGAAGCATGTAGTTCATTGCTTTCCGCATCTTTGCAAATGCTGTTGGGCCAGTGCACAGTAACAACACAGAGGAAAATTTGACAGAAACAACCAGCTATTTTTTTCGTCTAGTGAAAAAAGCAGGCCTCTCTTTAAAAGTGTCAGTTTTGCTGAACTACAGAGTTTGCCCAAAGTGCAAGCAATGAGGAAAAGCCAGTAATGAACTGGGGCATGGTTTTACTCAGCCTGCTGACTTCAGAAGCCAGGGCTCAAAATCAATGAAATCAATAGGAGCCCTTTCTTTGACTGCAATATTCTTCACTGTGGAACTCCAGTGATATTTGAAGTATGTCTGTGTTGTTGAGACACATTTCTTTTCATTTGCTGTGCACATTTACTGGACATGTGATCTCCTTGTTAGCCTAAATAAGCTTATAATGCTCCTCTGAAAGAAGGAAAGGAAGGAAAAAGAGAGAAAGATCAAAGGCCGGGAAACTTGCAACTGCACTCTTATAGGGGATGAGCAATAAAGTACACAGTGATATGCAAAGAGTTAGGGTAACAAAGGCACTGAAATTTTACAATTATAATGGAAATATGTTATTTGCAAGTAGAAAGAAAACTTCTTTTGCTGTAATTCCAAATATCTTAGTAATGACCCAAAACAAATCACAGCTACACCAAACAGGGAATGTTCAATGGTATCACTGAAGGAAACAAACAGTAATTCACATGCATTATTGCTCTTAGAAGTCTAAGTGCGTTATTACCCGTAAGAGTTCTCCTAGTAGCCATCAAACACTTATTTAGGAGAGGAAGGAAAGAAATAAAGCAACGTGTTAGATCCAGAATGGCCAGAGAGGTCCCCCAGTACACAAGCTGGAATGCAAAATACACCTATTCTAATGCTAATGAAAATCATTTCAGAGTAAGGGATAAAGCAGTAGGGCCATTTTCAGTAAGATACATCTCCCTCCACCAGATCTTTATCTTCCCTTTCACAAATATTCAGAAAATAAAACATGGACTGTGAATCCTCAATTATAGGTACATATAAGCACTGTTTTGAAGATGGGGCACTGTTTAGAAGATAGCATAGTGTATTGTTTTTCCCTCCTATTTACCTCAATGTTTAATAATAAAAAGAAACAGAAAATAATTACATCTGCTGTGATATTAAAAACACTTCACACTCTGCTCTGTTTTGGTCCCAGAATTTCTGTTCTTTTCTTTAGAATGACCCCAGCTCATTATGTGGGAGCCAAGGCAAGAGGGAGCTTTTATTAAGTTTTTTATCTGAAACTATTCATTTTGATATAAGAGCATCTTTTTGTAACATAAAATTTTTTGGGATTTTTCTGTGTTCTGAGGCAGGTACTGGAGTCTGAAAAATAAGTGTCTTGCTGTAATAGTGCTATTTCATGTGCTCTGTGTAGGCAAATGAAATCAGACTAGTCATGAAAGAAGGAAAGAGGAAAATTAACTGAAATATCCATAAATTACTCAACGAGAATATGGAAATTAATCTACTCAGCTGAACATCCCAAAGGCCAGCCTGAGACAACAAAGCTGTTGCATGTATCAGAGCAGTTGTAAATAAGCTGAAGAACATTTTCTGCAGAGCCTGCAGTTGAATGGATCAACACTTTACAAATGTCATGGCTGGTGGAAGATGTCCCTCATCTTCACCTCACTGGCCTCTCTTAGTGCTCTGAAATGCAGAAGCAATCTGATGATGGGAAGGTGAAGAGTGCTCTGCACCTGATTCAGCAGGACTTGCTCCTTTTAGTGGTAAATAAAAGATAATCCCAGTTTGTGCAAGTGCATCAAAGAGATGTAAGCACTGCAACCAAACAGATGCAAACTCCACCCTTCCATGGACACCCTAGAACTAATATGCCATCTAATGACGTCAGAGACTACAAGGCAAAGAGAAACCTCTGTGCTATTATTATCTAGCCTATTAAACATCTATGAACTTACTCTTCTTTGAACTGGAGTTCTAAACATCTACTTTTGATTTTCAAACTATCATTGATAGAATTCTTCACAACCTTGATTAAATTGTTGCAAGATCTAATAACTCCTGCTGTTAAAACTGTGAATCCTATTTTTAGCCTTAATGTATCAGGCATCCATATCTAACCACTGAGCCTTTGTTAAAGCTTTGTTTGCAGACTGAAGATACCACAGTAGAATTATGCTCTCTACATTGGTCCTTCTATGCAGTTGTCTCCTTTCCCCTTCATCTTTTCATCAGTAAACTGAACAGAATAAACCTTCCAAGCATTCCTGCATCTTTCCATAATCAAGCAAAAGCCATTCAAATTGTACTTTTCCAGTACAGACCTCGCCAGTATTAAATAGCAAAATAATATTTTCCCCTAATCAGTATTTCAGTGTCTGTATATTCAAAGACTAATCCATTTGGTCTCAACATCACACTGTGACAGTTATCTACCAGGATCAGACAGCTTTTTTACAGAGATTCCATGTCAGTCTTTTATCATGTAAATATGGCTTGACTGTATTTGTAGGTCTTGACTTCTGTTTGTACTATATTGTTTGTGTATCTTTAGATGTCCTAGGATGTGATCTAGTGCACTCAGATAAATAAGCTATACACTTCATTTTTAATCACCATTACAATGGTGATTACAACATTTTGTTAGGTTTTAACAGTCCAAAAATGTTGCCTTAATCCCTGAAGATACTCACTGAAGATAATTGCTAAGGAGTCACAGTTTTCAGAGTTGACAATCAAGGGACAAGGCTCACAGGGAGGGAGAAGAGAAACCATGAGGAAACTGTGCTGATACTCACAGAAAGTTTATCTAATTTAAATATATCATGTTACATTGATCTTAAAAACTCATGTCACCTTATCTCCTATGTATTGTCTCTCAGCTGGTTCTCCTCAAACTACTGTGCTGGATAGTAAGCACCTCTAATTGACAGACTCTGAAATCAGTAAGTGATCAGGCAAGGCTCAGGGCTGAATGCATATTTTCGCTGTACTTAAAAACTTTTTAGTATATAATAAATGATCTATGATTTGTGATTTTGTTTTTCTTTTAATTTCAAGAAACAGTTACGGTGTGTAGTGATCACCTGCATCAGTGTGCAGCTCCTTGGTCCACTGCATAACAAAGACTGAAGAAAAGATTCTGTCTTTATTTTAGTTATAGAGTTTAGAAGCTTTACTGTGATCCATAACAGCTCTCCTGACACATCAGCTGTTCTCCCCTTTAATGTTATCTTGCTTCCTAGTTATTTTCCTGTAAAGGTTGCTTGCTGTCAAATCCTCCTCATGTAGACTTTTAAACTTGGGGCTGAAAGTCATTCCTACACAAATATCTGATTTCAAGGATTCATGTGTTTGCGAAGTTTTCATTGGTGCAAACATCATAACCTTATCCTGGATAATCTGATGAGGAACAGTTTTTCTATAGGCCAAAAATTTGAGAAAAAAATGTCGTGGTGTATTTATCATTTTTAGAAGTTTTCTGACCATGAACGTTCTTGTCTGTCAACATTTCGTGAGGTTAGTTGCTAGAATAGAAGGTCAGCTGGGACAAGAACATAGTGTGGAAACAGGAAATCAAAATAAGAAGATGAAGTTTCCCCATTGCGCTGGTCCTGTGCACAGTCATGTTGAGTATCTTCTGCTGCTTGGTTGGCTTTAAAAGCCCTGCTTGGCACAAAACAGTTAAATAAGCTTTATGTTCAACAGAGATGTATATACAGGGGGGTAGGAGTAGCCTTTTATATGGCAGCATGCAATTTAGGGATTTTTAAGGCTGCAGTGTCAGAGACTCTTAAATCATAACAGAGCTTTGTGCTAAATCTCACAGCACTGAGTTCTGTGCTTCTGGGTAGTTTTTCTTAATTGTGCTTCTTAAAATGTACGTTAGAGTTACACGTCTCAGACCATGATTTATGGGTATAGATCTTGCTTCTGCTCATAAATAAGAAACTGTGCATCCTCCCTACAGCTGCCTGACCCACGAGATACCTGTAAAGTTGCACTGTCCCAGCCAGTCCTTTAGTTCATTCCCTGGAGGCCATTAGTAGATGTTCTCTCACTCTACCTGGTTTAGGGGTTTTGTCTGATCTCTTGTCATTCTGATTATGCTGTAAATTAGTTTTACATGAGGAGGCCCTCAGCACTTTTTCTGGTCAGCTTTTCAGGTGTTCTGCCTCAGGCCTGACCCTAACAGCAGTCAACAAAATCTGTACCAAATTGGATTTGAACCTTTTCTTCTGCCTGGTTTTTACATCCTCCTGAGGCTCCATTCAAAGTTCACCTTCCTCTTCTTGTTACCAAAAGAACTCAAGCTACAAGCCAGCCTTCATAAATTTGGCATATAAAGACTCATGAACATCAGTTTTAGACACTTTTCTTCAGCTCAGATGAAAACCAAACACTATTCTCATTTGCTCTGGTAAAATAGGAACAGGTTGTAAGAGGGTCTATTTTGTATTTCTGTTCGAAATTTCTACACAGGTATCTAGTTCAGAATTCAGTTTCAAGATTTTTTGGGTTTCTTTCCTGTAGAATTTATTCCTTTAGTATGTTTCTGCAAGTAGTCCCTAGTGGCTTCTATTTTTTCACTGTGTGGAGTGAATCTTGCCTGATGTGTCATTTTTCTTAAATACTGAGACTCCAACAGAAGTTTCGTAACAGTATATGTGCTCACTAGGACATTTTGTGAAACCTCTATACATGTTCTTAATTAAATATTCTACAGATGCAAGTTTTATAAGCAACATTTGGCTAGTAAATGTTATATTTTTACCAATACAGGAGGAGAATTACGTCGAGTTGTCTCTTCCTAAGCTTCTGTTCCTCAGATGTTTAACAAATTAAACAAAGAAGCTGCTGCTACTGCTAGTCTTCTTTGTTTGTTCATTAGTTTTAGGAGACAATTTGTTTTCTCTGAGATGTTTACATGCTATAACCTTTTATTACTCCTGGTCACGCATGCACACATCCATGGTAGGCCACTCTGAAGCGCTGTTGCTCCCAGTTTGTATTTGGAGAAGTAAGGCTCAAGGACAAAAATACAGTTCTGAGCAGCAGACAAATGCAGAGATACTGCTTGATCCGATGGTACAGTGGAGCAGAACAGGCTCAGGTGCAAGAGGCCGGACTGAAACACTGCGTTTCAGAGCCAGCGGGCTCAGCAGTAGCTCTGGATTTCTGCAGGACATTGAGTCACCGAATACGGGCGTGATGAGTGTGATTTCTCTAAGGTTACACAGAAGCAAATCCATGTCTCCTGTGAGAACAGTAATCATGAGACCATCCTTTCTCCTGTTTTTCATCTGCTGGGTGTGCAGATCTCGCTGCAGGGACTAAGTGCTCTGAAAGCTTTGCAAGCATGTAGCTGGCAGGGAAATAGAGATACCAACCCAGCACAACATATCAGAGGCAAGTGGAAGAAAGGATACCACTTACACAACACTGCTGTAACCATTAGACTATACTGTTTCAAAAATATATTATTCTTTAGTTTGCATCTATTTATAGTTTTAGCTGCAGAATATGTAAATTCTTGACTTTTATTTTCAAAGATCCATATTCTTCAGTTCTAGTAAATGTCTTTGAAATATTTCCCTTAAATGAAAACTTACATATAAATATTCAATGAGTTCTGCTGACCAGAATAGATGTGCTCATTTGTCCTTCAGGCAGACTTTTTGGAGAGTCAGGAACAGTTATGCTTACATGGGGTTTGGTCCGGGAAGTACCTTTCTCTTTTAGTGTCAAGCTTTTCTGTTGCCCTGAGCTCAGTAGCCACTCCACATATGTGATGTTGATGCAAAATATCCTATATGAATCCTGTAATATACACTCATTCCTTTTTTCATTCCATTCACAATGCCGAAGAGATTGTCCCTGTTCATTGCAGGGGGTTTGGATTAGATAAGCTTTAGGGGTCCTTTCCAACCCAAACTATTCTTTGATTCTATGATTTCTCCCTCTTTTCAGTTCCCTCTCAGGTCTCTCAACTTGGTTTCATGTCTCCCACAGTCTCCAGGTTTTTTTGCTTTGCTCACAGGCTGTGTTTTCTAGGCTTGTTTTAGCATCTCTTTTCTGAGTGGACTGGCCAAGGTCTGTAAAGATGTTAGTGCCAAGAATCCAGGACATAATATTATTTGATAAAGGATTCAGCACAGCTGTAGTTAACAAGAACTGGAGATTTGGGAAGCCCGTTTATCTTATTTTTATTGAACGAGACTTGGGAATATGAAAAAGAGCTGTTAATAGCATGTGTGATGCCAGAAAAAAGACAGACTAAAAAGGGACCAAGTCAGATTTATCTCTAACCAAACCTGAAAAACAGCAGTGGATGGTAGATCTTTAAAAAATACAGCATAAAATTAAATAAACCAGGTTACAGTCATTTCCGTATTCAGCTCCTATAGCTGCAATCATGGTTTAGTTCCAATATTTTTTTCCTGAATATCTCCATAAATACTATTATCCTAGATAAAATTTGTTTTAATCAGATTTAGTTCCATTACTAAGGTGATTTCTGACCTTTTTCTATCTCAGTTCATACAGCACAGCCCTTTCAAGCACACTAACACAGGCTGGCAAAATTGCCTTCCAACATGATCAGGTTTTGCACGTAGCTTGCCTGAGTATGAACTATAACAGAGCAAATATCTTCCATGTCATTGAAAAGACCTTACATATTTGTGATCAATTCAACTTTTACAAGAGCTTACTACATTCAGTATTTGCACAGGTAGCCTGAAATTGCTGAACTGTAATGAGGAATGAATATCAATTATGTGATTACTAATGAAAATGTAATCTAGCCTAAGCACAATTAATTTCTGTTGAAATCTGACCCCTCAAAATGTAAATTGACTTGGTTCTGTTTTAATGGAAAGATTTTTTTTTAATATTAATATTTTAACAAGCCATGCCAATTTGATATAACAGGGTGTCCAATTGCAAAAGCTTCCTCTTTCATTTGCAGATGCATATGTCTTGGAAAGTTAATACACCATATGTAATGAGAAATCCCTCCACAGTGATTTGAAGCCTGGAGGACTGTTTGTATCCAAAGGCCTCATCTTAAAAGACGTGTACACACTGATCCTAATACCCCAGGTACACTCTGTAAGTCAAAAGGCTTGATCCTTCATGCTTCTAAAGAATTATGTCATCTGATGTCCTTATCAAGATCCCTTTAAAGGAGGGCAGCCCTTCCTCTAAGGTATTGCAAGGACCACTGCCAAGAGAGAAGACCAGGAACAGAGGAACATCAGAGTCAATGCCTATGGAACGGAGATATTGGTCCTACAAATCCCCCTTCCTGACATGACAAGGATTGGAGCTGCTCTTCCTATTGCTTAGCCTGGTCTGTCTGCATGGTCCTCAAGAGCTCAAAATATGTGAAATAGGTGACAAGGAATAGGTTTGTCCTTTAGTCTCAACTGCCAGTGAATGAATTGCATTTCAGTACAGCTGTTGTACCAAAATATCTGAGAAGACTTGGGGCTGTTTCTGAGATTAGAACTGAATTTTAAAATGTGCTTGCCACATCGAGCTTAGTGAAAAAGTTTGCCCTGGAAAGTTTAATTTCCTATCCAGCCATTATGAGAGAAGCAAAGGAAATGAGACATTACAGGAGTTACCAGTCTCTGCTCATCTTTTATAGGTGGTAATTCCCCAGTTCCAGCATTTCAGCTGAATATGGAAAGCCTGGTTCAAATCTCTTGAAAGGGGCTTGGCTCCACAGTCTGGATGAATGTCCTGATCTCCCAGTTCTGAAGTCTCTCTTGTTTATCTCTTCCAGGTCAGTGAGCAGTGGATAGAGCTCCTTCTCCAGAGGAAGGCTGAGGATGTTGCTCTGGCTCAGCAAACACATCACAGTTTAGGACAGCCTAGGTCCACAGCCAGGCAGCAGTGCCCAGTTCCCATAGCCCCAGTGCCTTGTGCTCACCACTGGACCATTGAAGCACTACTAGCTAGTTGTAAATCTACCATTTTCGTCTTCCAACCTCAGATGATTTGTAGCATGCTAATAAGTTTGAGGATTTTGGTCAGCAGCAGTAGCCAGCAGTTCAGAAATGGATAGGAATTCAGTGGTACCCATTTCAGAATGTTTATTCATTTTTGTGTTTGACTTTAACTGATCACTTCACTTTGAAAGGAGCTCTGAAAATACATGCAATGAATAAATGCAAGTATTATGCTCTATACTTGTTTGTTATGAAATCCATTGTTTTAAATCAGAATTTCAATGCTCACACATGTTACAAAGTAGGATCATTGTAAATTTTAACCCAACATTCATTTATTGCAGGGTACAGCCAAACAAAGGTACAACCCAAAATTTCCAGAGGTTATTAGATGTTTTTACCTATAGGTTCTTTATTATTGACTTAAGAGCTGTTAGTCAGAAGGCTTGCTGACATCAAACTTTTGTTGTTTTATTTTTTTACAGTGAGAAAAGCCGGTCAGGACTCTGAGTCTTCACACACTGATCATATGCATAATATTATGTGCAGCCTTTTAATAATACAGCAAAAGGATATGCAAATATACCAATTTCGTTTACAGAGTTGAAATCTGCTTCAATAATTCTTGTGAGATAAGAAGAGATAAACTATATATACTCATTTGCATCAAAAGCCTATTGACAGCCAGCTTTTAAGAATAATTCTGGTGCTTTTTTTTGTCCTAACATACAAGTTGGAATTTTTATTTTCTAATAGAGACAGGATATGCAAGTGAAAACAGGCTATTATATACTGGATACTTCCCATACAAGGCAGTCTGCACTGCTGTCTAGCTAGACATCCATCATGCGTCTTCTTCAAGAGCCTAGAGAAAATATTTTCACTGCTAGCCATTATTCATGTAGTCCTCCTCCTACATCTATCAGCCAGTTTGGAAGTAGCAGTCAATGCTATATACTGGAGATTATAACCTGTTTATTTAAAATAAGCAATTCAGCTGAGTTTTCTTCATGACGTTGATCCCAAGAAACAACTGAAGTGCAATTTGTACTGAGGTGAACTGCCCCAATGTAGTGAGATGCTCCTTCCAAAATCTTTGACTCCTTCAAGATGATCCCCTCAAAAGTACATATTTGTAAAGCAGAGATTGTATGTAAATTTTAAGAAACTGCAACAAGGATGACTGGCACAAAATGGTCTATAAGCAACTTTCTGATTCACAAGTTAAATGACATCTACTGTTAGCATTCAAAAGGCTTTTAGCAGTAAAAAGAACAGAGTATTAGTCCTTTTCTGAGTAGCTTGTGTTTGTTCAGGGACACAAGGGATACTTTTGTTGTAAGAAAGTGATTCAGCCTAACTTTGCTGGTCTAGAGATAACCAGAAAATGTATAGGACCCTTTTAACCAATTTCCTTGAATTGATCTGGTTATTCTCCAGAGTATAAGTGTACCACTATTCTCATGAGTAGATGTCAGCTTTTCAAGCTGGTGTAACAGCTCTTGTATGATTAGCCTGTTCAAGGTGGTTTTGGGATGTAAGCACAGCAATAATTCAGAGGGCCCACGTGCCATTCCTGTGGGGGATGACTTTGAGTCCAGGGTCTCCACTGGGTTGAAGATCAAAGGACAGGCAGTGCTTGCTTATCTTGTCAGCTCTGATACAGCCAAGGTGCATGTTCTCTCTCAGACAGACAAATCTCTCTAGGCAATAAGAAGACTTGATTTAGTCCTGCGGGGTTTTCTTTATTACAAGCAGAGTGTTCTTCATTAACTCTGATCTGTTATTTTTGAAAGCAAAAATTTTTCTAATGTTAAAAATCTGCTAGAAACTGCCTGTACATATTCATGATTGAGGACTAGCAGAGGCCAGACCACCTATCATTGCTGAGGTTTTGTTCCACATTAGTTTCTTTAGATGTCATAATTGTGCAATTTGCTTAAAATAGGTAGCCAGTCATAGAATCCCTAATGTCATTGGTATTTATCATCCAACCACACAGCTGGGCATTCACTGTATGATACAAATGGCTCTGGCTGTGCTTTTTGTCTGGGGAAGGATCCTGAAAGTGACATTTGCGAGATATTTCCCTGTAAATGTAAGAGAAAGAGGGGGGCAAAAAAGCAGTAGATTTCAACGCCTTTAGTAGGTACTGTAATTTTCATTTTGAAAAAAAATCAGTGACTGATTTAAGGGGAAGCCATGAAGTTTAGCAGATTCTGCCTAGGTTTACTGCTGAAGCTGCATAAAATATTTAAAAGTACTGTAAGAGGCCTAGAGTAAAGTACCTCTAATGCAGCTGTTCAAATCTCAGTTTATGAAGAATTAACACCTGGCAAAACTGTCAAACGAAGGGGGGGGCAATTAATAGCAAAGAGAAACATAAGATTTTTTCTTGACCTAGTTCTGACTGAAACCTTTAATTCCCATCCTATTAAAGTTAAACAGTAGAACAACAGGAGCATAGAGAACAGCGAGCTATCTGGACTTGATCCTGTAGTTAATATAACATGAGGAAGATGTTCAAATTAGTACCTCAGCTTTCTGTATTCAGCTTGAGACAAAAATGAGCATAAAAGACAGTATTTGCTGAACATCCTGAACAACTGAGAGTCACAGTGAATTATGTGATGAACTGGCTTTCTTTTTCATAGCAAGGATCTTGACTTTGAAGCCTTTAAAACTCAAGTATGCTGTGAATAATGAGAGAACCCTGACACATGTTGCTGTAACAGTTAAAATTACTATTATTTTGTGTGCCATCACTACCAGTTAGCACTTCCTTAGAAAAATACAAAGGGACCATTGGCCTTGCCAGTGCCTAAGTGTCTTAGATCAACCTTAACACAAATGGCAATTGATCAAGCTGGCCTTGAACTGAAGCAGTTGAAACATGAGTCACTGGTTGACCACTATGTCAACAAAATACCATGAGTGGGCTGCTGGGAAAAATACTTTCTTAAACTCATTCAAAGAAATTACCCAGAGCTCATGTCATTGCCTGTTTTTAATACTTAATATCTGTTCCAGGGTTACCTAATCCTAAATGTTTGATTATCACATTCACATTTCATCCTGTACAAAGCAGGAATCATTCCCAGACTCCATCAAACAAAAAAGCTTCTGGGAAAACTCTGTGATGGATCAAAACGTGGGTTTTCTTTTCACTCTTCTACTTCCCCACATTGGCAGTGATCCTTCCACTGATTTCATAGAGGGATAGTTTCAAATAAATATATTCTATATATATAAACATCTTATTATATGCACATTTTAAATGAATATTCCCTGCAGGTCTTACTTAAGAATTGAAAATGCACCAATTTGGGCTATATTTAAGCAATAATGACTGATAGAAAGGCTGTTTCTTTTCAGCTAAATGTGCCAAGACTTAGCTTATCTGGTAATTAACTGCTGGGAAAGGCCTCCCTGTCACTCATTGCTGCTTAAATAAGTATTAGACTGGGGGGAGGGGAGGAAGGCTTGTCATTAATCACCAAGAAATTTCAGACAGCTGCTGTTTTGCTGTAATAGAACATGCAAGTATTAAGAAAAATCACCAACAGTTACCTTCCAAGGTATTATAATTATACGTGGGCCTGCAAGTTGTCTTAGATATGGCTCATTTATATAAAGCATTTAGACATCAGCCCAATAACTGGTAAGAAAATAGGACTATAAAAAAGTTTTAATTTTCAGTACACTCTCTGTTGCACTTGATTGCTTTCAGTGTGCTTTCAAGTAAAAAAACAACAGCATTTGCTAGGGACAGCCACACATCAACTTTCAGAGACTGGAAAGAGCTAAAGTCATCAGCCTCAGATGCAGGCGATAAGGAGCCTGTTCTGAGCAAGGATGATCACTTGGTATTTCTGTGTGATATTGTGCTCCATTGCAATATATGGGAAGTAGAATAAATAAGAAATGTAGTAGTAATTACGAATTACTAAAAATAAATATACATTTAATATTTTTATAAGTGTATCTTTCTTACATATATTTAAATATAAAATGAAATTAAAATTATATAGATGAATGTCACTTATATAAATATGTCAAAATATAATAAACAAATAAATTTAACCTACCACATAAACAAAACATGGCAAAATTTCTTGTATTTCCATATAGGCGTAGAAAGCTTAATTCATAGTTGTCTGGTGATTCTTTAGCTCCAGCTTGCTCAGAAACAGTTGCACGGAATCACTCTCATGTCTACAACCCATGCTCTCCTACTGGGCTGTTAAAATGAAACTCAACTTTCTCCAGCCCTGAGCTGCTCTGTGGAGATGCTCCTGAGAGCACTGTGCCAAGACTCACATGTTGTCCTGTCCCTGAATTATTTTCGTCCTGCTGTGAAACCGATATGAGCCACTGGCAACTGATCCCAAGTGAAGCACCCCTAAAAACTCTTCTACACTCAGTCACGTGCCCCTTCACCTGAGATTAAAAGGGACATTGGCTCCATCTGTTGCTCTGTGTACATTTGCCTGTCTCAGGAAGGGATAAAACTGACCCCCATCTTTCCACAAGGCAGCACATCCAGGAGGTCTCTGCTCTGTCAGGGGGATCTTGGACTCTGCCTGGTACATATTAGAGACTTGCATGCAGGTTCTAATACTTTCACGTGAGGAACTTTGTCACACAAAGGCTTTTCTTCATCTTAGCAAGAGGGTGGTTCACGTCACTTCCCCTTTCTAGTGGAAATATTCAGTACAAAGAACCTTCACAGCAATATATTCCAGGATGAACAGTCAGCTAGTATAGTTTCTCATGGATGTTACAAGTATCACCAGCTTTAGATGCTGGTACCCATATGGACTGAAATCCTAACCTCATCGAAATGGGTGGGAGCTTTGCCAGTCACTGCACTGTGATCAAGATTTCACATGCTATATCTTAAAATGTAAAATACCACCATATGTGATGCATGCAAACCCCCACCTATTTGCTCTACCTTCGGCAGGTATTCTAAATAAAAATGTTGAGATGATTCCTACACTACTTATTTTTCTGAAATTTTGGTGGAATTATATGTACTGATGGCACCCAGACTAGAGTAGGTGCTTCTAGATATACTGCTAAATATATCTAGTTTAAATGCTAAGATTTCAGAACAAGAGATCTAATAAGACTTATCAGAGACTATAATAGCATAGCAGGCTGCCCTGAGGCAAGTAACAACTAATGAAGCCACAGGATTGATATTTTAGCCCAGACACAAAGCGTAGTTGATAATTTGATACGGATACATTCCCCTCTGCAGGGGGGTTGATGAGCTTGCCTATTTTGCAGCATTTGTACATAGCATATCACAGAGCTCCCTCCTGAGCAAATCAGCCCAGGTGTGTGCACACTGCGTAACATCCACAGCAAGATTGTGCCTGGTTGGAAGGAACACCCTGGCACAGAAACAGGAACAGGAGAACACTTCATAGAAAGCCCATGTCCCATAAAGGAGACAATGGGATCAGCGACTCAAAACTTGGTTTTCCAACACAAAAGACTGAACCTAAGTCAGGTAGAACAAAAGAGCACATTTGTTTATTGTACACATGAATTGGAAGGCATGCATTTTTTCTGGTAACCAAAAATTTTTGTGGTAACAAATTGTAGTTTAGGCTTAACAGGAAAGGAGAGAATGGAACATTTTCATTGAGACGTTTCATATATTACTTAGTATTTCATGTGATTTTTAAAATAACTTTAGATGTTTTCAGATTTATGTATATTAATATACATAATGCTTCACCCTAGTTTTAGGCTCCGTGGGTGGAAGGTGCAGAGCCATGCTGGGCACTGCTGGCAGCTCTGGAGGGAATTTGCTTCACTGGTAATGCTGCTCCAGCTGCTCTGTTACCTCTCTTCCCTCTGCTTCTGCACCTGGTGGCCCCTAACAAGGTGCAACTGCTGCTTTCTTTGTGAGTCGAACAAGGGAGTAAATTAGAGAGGCAGCCATCAGCCCAAGTCTCCTCCACTATGCAGCACCTCTAACAGCTCAAGACTGGGTGTATGTATTTGGGCTGTTATTACTTCTGAAGCAGCTTCAAATTGCCTGAGAATGTCACAGTAAGCAAATGAAAGACAAATGAACTCAATTAAAGATAAAGGGGGAAGGAGGAGCTGGATTTTCAAAACTGCTTATATGATTTAGAGCCATAACTCCTGTCATAACTCCCAATTCACTGAGAATTGACTGTCTAAATCTTTCAAGCTCTTTTGAAACCACCACCCAATAATTTTTCCCTGGGCAGATATCACTAGCTATTGCTCTTCCCCAGTGAGATAACTGTATCATAAATAACATTCAGCAAAATAACTCCATAATACACAGTTTTTATACACTTTCTATATACTTTCACAAGTGTAAAATACCGTCTGTATAAAAAGTTAAAATGGTTTAGTTCTGCCATGGATTAATACATATTTAAACTGTAAAATATTGATTCCTTGCCAAATCTCATCTGGGATAGTGCTTTCCAAGTCTGTCTTCCATTTCACTTTGGTTTAAAGGATCAAAGAAGTTCCACTGCCCAATAAGCCAATCTTAGATCAAAATGAAATGCATCTAAGGGCTAAAAAAACTGTGTTATGTTAGAGGTAGGTAAAAGCTGTAAAAATGCATTCACTTCACTGAAATGAAACCCAAGCCCCACCTCTGTGGCCTACAAAGTTAATTTTTCAGTGCACATGAACAAGAGGCTTCTTTAATTCATGCTGAAGTTTTTTGGAACACAAATTAGTCCTTAAGTTACCAATAAAAGCAAGAAAGTTTATAGCCCCTCAGTAACAACTACATTCTGTGATCTGTCAATGGGCCAGTAATCCACCTAAGATTTCCCATTTTACATTGTTATTATAAGCATTTTAAAATCAAAATTTGATGTGGTATTAAATTAAATGCCTTGAAGAATTCTGTACCCTACATCAAGAGAGCTGCCATTGTCAACCAAGCACATACTTCTGCCAAAATAACAAGACATGCCTTCTAGGAATGCTGACTGGCATTCATTATGTTTTTTAGGTTCAG
The DNA here is from genome assembly GCA_013398115.1 of Falcunculus frontatus. NCBI lineage: Eukaryota > Metazoa > Chordata > Aves > Passeriformes > Falcunculus > Falcunculus frontatus. The sequence continues at coordinate 144,619 of VZRV01007535.1, forward strand.
GTGCTTTGGTGACATAGTTGTGAATGAACTGTTAATTATTTCAGTCAGTATTATCAGACTAACCTACCTGTTACTCTCTACATCATCTTTCTAATATATAAAGGTCGTGTTGGCAACCACCAGCTGTTTGATAATTTCTCAGATTGTCAAAGTGTATTAACATTAATATTACTGGTTGTGAGAGACCTCAGTCAACTTTAAGACTCCTGGGCTGGAGCTATCTGTGTAGGTTAGTCTGAAAACACTTTTGGTTTGACTATTTAAAAGATGTTTTGCAACATTTTAGTTTGTTTCATTTAATAAACTTTCCTGAAAACTTCTGCCTTTCAAGCATAATCTGTGAGATATTGCTGTCTTACTCAATACTAGAGGATGTATTTTGAGTCCTTCCTTAAGAAATCCCGTAATCCTGTACATTGTTTGCCTTTCTGTCGTGGGTTGACCCTGAGTCTGATGGACAGATCTCTTGACCAGTCACGCTTCTCGAAATTTCCATATTTAAGCCAGTGGAGACACAGGAAGTGTCCCTTTTTTCTTCTGCTCAAACCTCCTGGCGGGGAGTTTGGGG